>VMDO01003640.1:31988-139276 GCA_007922755.1 Pedetes capensis
TTTTTTTTTTTTTTTTTTTTTTTTTTTTTTTTTTTTGTGGTACTAGGGGTTGAACCCAGGGCCTCGAGCTTGTATGCTTTGCAAGTGCTGGACCACTGAACTGTACCCCTAGCCCTAAATCTTTTCTCCTGTAAGTTAATTTTCTCAGGTACTTTGTGACAGTGAAAGAAAGTTGACTAACACATTACCACTACATAGAATTCTTTTAATGATGATGTAAGTTAAGATAGAGAATGTTAAATTATTAATGGGAATTAATGTGTGTAGTTTTGCAAATGACTTCCAAAGTAAGTTGTCGTTCATCCTTACTTCAGACAATGACTTTGCAAGAACTTAAAATATTCTTTAAGGCAAATAAGAAAAAAAATGAAGATTATTCCAAATAAATAGGAATTGTGATTACTAGTTCGAAAGCAGAAACTAGAGTAAAATACAAAGGGATTTTAGAATAAGATTTACTCTCCTATGGAATAGACAATCTAATGAGAGAGAACTGAAAACAAATAGTTAAATATGTTGTGATAATTTTGTGACAGGTATATGTTAGAGCCTCCACATGTCTGTCAGCTTGCCATAGTGTGGGGGTTTCCATGCTGCTGTAATGCTAAAAGCTATTCTACCAGTATTACAGGTACCAGTAGGGTCACCCATGGTAGACATGTTTCAGCTGAGCTTCCAGACCAAGATAGGGAGTGGGGCCTGGCAGCCTACTCCTGAAACAGTTAACCATTGAAGACCCTATGAATATCAGAGAAACAGTCTCAGATATAGTGCCAGAAAATGAGCCCTGCAGGATGGAAGACACTCAAAAGACTAATGGAGAAGAGCTGTCTATTCAAAATAGAGTCTACTTTAATGGCAGAAATGGAGTAAAGCCCCAAGGACCTCCATTTGCTGATGTGGCTTGATTACAATAAGCAACTTCATGATAAATGGAAAAAAGACTGAGGTTGTCCAAGATTTTGCTTTAGTTGGTTCTACAATCAACATCTGTGGAAGCAGCAGTCAAGAAATTGAAGGGTACATAGTATTGGGAAAGGCTGTTGCAAAAGACCTCTTTAAAGTGTTGAAAAGTAAAGATTGAAGACATTAAATTGAAGACAAAGGTGCACCTAACTCATGCCATGGTATTTTCAGTCACATCATGTGGTTGTGAATGCTGGATGTTGAATAAACTTAGGAAAAAAGAAATAGAAATAAAGCCAGGAGCTATTAGAGGGACATATGAAAAAAAAATCCACTGGTCATAGTTAATTTAACTCATGGATTCCACATTATGTAACTGGCAGAAAGTAGCCTGTCAGTCTAAGATTTATAACTTTGCTGATGATTTTATGTAAATAAATGACCTTATTAGGAAGAAATACAATAAATTTGTAAGTCTCCCATTTTGACTACATGAAATTATATTCCCAAATTATATTTATTAATGGAATAAAGCTCTCACTCTTTTCAAGTTACTTTTTTACCATCATCTTACATCACTCCTACTCTACAAGCATCCACATGAGTAACACATTATAAACAAAGCTAAAGAGTGCTGTAAAATCAACTTTCAATTAAAATGAACAAGATCTAAAAACAAAAGGCTCTATTCTCAAAAGGAGTAGATAGATGACTTATGAAAAGGGGAATAATTTCCTTCCTATCATTGGAACATCAAGAGTACTCCTGTCAAAAATTGAACTAATATTATCCTTTGCTTTAAAATATAATGCCTACATTACATCAAATAGTAAAAACTCTTTTTCAAGTATTAGTAATTCTTATGCAGTATAACCTTAACTAAATCAATTAGTTTTAGGAGTCAGCAATGTCTTTCAGAGGTTGCAATTACTAGTTCCAATTTACAGACAACGGAATTGAGAAGTTCAGGAACTCTGAAGGCTAGTAAGTCTGGATGCAGAAAGTATGCCTTTTCTTTTTATGCTATAGCTAAAGAGAAACAGGACCTGGGAAGAATGGGCCATCTGAGTTGTTAATTTGAAAAGGAGAAGCAGAGACTGGAAACATGAGGTACTGCTCTCATGGGCTGTAGCAACTCCTTTGAACACAGGAAAAATCAGTCTGAATTTCATTATAGTAGTTTCAATTATACATTATTTACAGTCCATCCTCAAATTTATGAAAAGAATAAAAATCCAAAACAGACATCGCCTTTGAAAATGTAAAAGTATTTGCATGTCATTTGTTGTGTCTTTGTTCTGTGGCCAACTTTATCTTTAGGGGAAGACACAAACAAGGAGGGAAATCTCATTCCAGAAACCTTCAATGGTGTAATTTTCAACCTTTCATTACTTAAGGTCAGTTTTGAAAATTAAATATCATCTGCTCATATGAGAGTTTTCATATTAATGAAATGACTGTGATAATACCTAATTAGTCATCAAAAGGTACAGTTGTTGTTGTTGTTTGGTGCCGTCAAGTCGGTATCCAACTCATAGCGACCCTCTGTACAACAGGGGAAACAGTATTGTCAGTGCTTCTCTGCTGTTTATAGGGTTTTCAATGGCAGATTGACTTTTGGGAGGGGGTGTCCAGGTCCTTCTCCCAAAAGGTACAGTAGCTCATCTTTTATATAGTTCCATTATTACTCTATTCCCTTGCCATTATTTATTTGGTGATATATTTGAAGGAAAAGTAACAGGGGAAAAAAATAAGCCATAAATGTAGTATAAACCTTTCAGTGATATTATTTACTTCCTGTAAAGAGCAAGATACTAAGTCACATGGTTCCAAATCTACTGATTAAATAATATGAAAATTTAGTAAACTCTGGTAATGTTGTTTAGTGGTAACCACCCTCTTATCAAAGAATGAAAAACACTAGTCATTAAAGCAGAAGTAGTTTTATAGGACTTCTTTCCTGGTACCATTCTTTTTTTTTTTTTTTTTCTCCTGGTAGCAGGACGACCAATCACAAAGATAAGGAGTCCACTTAACATTAAGACAGTGGATAGAGTGGCACATGTCTGTAATCCCACCAGCTAGGGAGGCTGAGACAGTAAGATCATCAGTTCAAGGCTAGAGGCAGACTGTACAATTTAGCAAGACCCTGCCTCAAAATAAAATCTAAAATGGGGCTGGGCTGAAGCTCAGTGGTAGAGCATTTGCCTACCCCACTACTGGAAATAAAAAAAGAAAAAGAGTAAGCCACAGAATCAGCAAATGACAGAGGGCCAACAAACAGGACACTGAAACTGAATCCTGTCAGTGGTATCTGATATATAACAAGGGTCTTAGGTTGTATTACCCCAAAGAGAACCTTGAGTCCAAGGAACATGTACAAATGATTTATTAAAGTGTTCCTAGAGGAAACCAGTGAGGATGAGCTAGAAACAACAGGGAAGGGGAAGGAAGTGTGGTAAAAGGATGAGTTCAAGTGACATCCCAATGTTGGCCTGGACCCACAGGGAGCTCTGGAGCACAGGTTATACCTTAGAATTGGTCTCACCTGTGACAGCTTATCTCTAGGTTGGTGGTCTTGGGAGGAAGGTCACAGGTGTGCAGTTGTTAGGAATGAAGCACATATGCACATACAAGGAGAGGGAAGAGGGTAAAAGGTATCTGGGGGCTTTTAGGGGAAGAGAAAGGAATAGTACTGGCTAAACATGCTAGGGGATATGCTAGTACTTGTGCCAGTTCATGTCCAGGGTCAGTTGTCCTTCATTAGCCAGCTGTCTCTTTTAAATAAGAAACCCAGTGTGGTTCTAATTGCAGCAGTGGCTGAATTGGGTTCATGCTCTGAGCTGCCTGTAGTTTCATGATTCATGACCAAGATTAATGGTATAAACTTTCTACACAACAGTACCACTGTTAACATTGAATTGGATTTGCTGCCTAAGCTAAAACAAGGCAAACCTACTATTTTAACTCATTGTCAAGGTGTTGCCTGTAGCATCAAAAATAGATCTTGAGTCCATAAAAGTCAAAATAATTCTTTTTTTCTTTTTAAAGTTTTTTGTTCCCATTAACTCAGCATTTCCTAACACTTTTAACAGGACATTCTGCAGGACAAAGGAAAAGGCTTGGAGATGAACTGGAAAGGGAAACAGATACAAATGTATCTACTATAAGATTTTTACTGCTAATAATGTACATTATAGATCACTAAGAATGGTAATACATACACAATTATCATTCTGAAATGACTATGCAACCCTTCTTGTGAGGGAACATATTTTGTAATTAATGTTTCCTGGGTTTACTTATGAATTCTGGTATGAATGAGTAGTATTGAAAAATTAAAAGCCAAGTGCTAGGGCTCACATCTGTAACCCAACAACTCAGAGACTGAGGCAGGAGGACTACAAGTTTGAGGTCAGAAGCAGCCTGTGCAACTTAGTGAGACCCTGTCTCAAAATTAAAATAAATAAATAAATATATATATATATATATATATATATAAAGGGACTAGGGGTACAGGTCAGTGAGGGAAAGTTTGTCCAGCATGTGCAAGGTCCAGGGCTCAATTCCTCTAATACTGAAAAAAGAAAAAAAAAAAAAGAAAAAATGAGAGAGGGAGAGAGAGAGAGATAAAGAGAGAGATATTACAGATTCATTTGACTCATTTTATATATGCAAATATCCTAAACAACATATATGCAAATAAGGTTGGTGATATAGCTCAGTGGCAGAGTATTGCCTGGCATGTGAGAGACTCTGTTCTGCCTCGAACACTGAAAAAAAAAATATATATATATGCTTACGCTGGGATTTAGCTCAATTGGTAGGGTGAGGCTCCACACTCTCTGAGGACCCAGGTTTGATACCCAACACTGTAAGAATGGGACAAGGACATGGAAATCCACTCCTGAATCAGTCTGGAAACAATCAGCCTTTGAAAACCCTATGAAGGTCACAATGAGTTGGATAACACTCAATGGCACCTAACAACAACATATGTGTGTGTAGGGGGGTGCGAATTGAATCAGTCTATGAAAATGATAACAAACGATCACCAAAATTAGTTTTAAAAACTCATGATCACTTTAATAGTTGTAGGATAATGAATTTTCCAGATCTTTTTGGTGCTGAGGATTGAACTCCAAACCTTGTTCATGCTAGGCAAGGGCTCTACCACCGAACTATACCCTGCCCTAGGATAAGCAATTATAAAATCTAAATTTATCCATGATATACAAAAAAACTCATTAAAATAATAGTAGAAAGAAACATTTTAAGTCTGCCAAAATTTTTTAAAACTTAGATCAAACATCATTTCTAAAAGTAATTATAATGATGTCTATCATCATTGGTTTTACTAATTGAGGGTGATGACCAGTACCACAGCAGAAAAAAAGTAAGGAACACATAAGGATTTGACAGTAGAAATTACATCTCTCATTATTTCCCTGGGATATTTGTATACATGGAAAACATAAAGAATTGACAAATTTTTGTATGTAATAGAATGTATTAAGGTTGTTATTTACAAGATTAATAATAAAAATCATTGCATATTTATACACTGCAGCAAACACCTAGAAAACAAATTAAAGAAAAATATACATACACTATGACACCAGAGAATATCGTCTAGGAATAAATCTAACAAAGTTATGTATGACCTCAGTGGGGAAAAATTATAAAATTATATTAAAAGATATTAAGGAAGGCATAAATAAATGGAGAGATTTTCATGATCAAGAGGAGTTAATATTATAAGTATGCTAGTTTTCCCCGAGTTGACATATGCATTCCATGCAATTCCAGTCCAGATTCCAACAGAGCTTACTGGGAAGTGGATAAGATGGTAATAATTTGACACTGACATGTAACAGACCAGGAATAGTCAGGACCCTTTTGAAGAAGTAGGTAAGTAGAGAAAACTTGCTGTGACATGGACCCAGACATGTTATAAACCTATGAAATTTAAGACAGGAAGGTAATGACATAGCAGGAGAACTATTAAACAAAGGAATTTGACAGAAGCACAGAAAAGATGTCAGTAAGTAATGAACTTTGGACTGTAACAAAAGAGAATGAATTACTCAACAGAACAGAGAAAGGTGGCTAGTCATTTGGAAAATAATGAAGCTGGATTTCATGTCCCATACCATATTAAAAAAGAAACTCCTTCTAGTTAAGGCTTTAAAAGTTATAAAAAGTTTCAAAATGTTAGAGTTTTATAGATAAATACCTTTTAGGTATTGGACCACAAAAAGGAAACCAAAGGAAATTATAGACATAGGTTTCTATATTTCCATATTGATAGAGATGAGAGGTAAAGATGGAAGAGAAGGGACTATATTTGATAGATGATTATTAATATGTTGTTGTTGTTGTTGTTGTTGTTTGGTGCTGTTGAGTTGGTGTCCAACTCATAGCAAACCTATGTACAACAGGTGAACCCTATTGTCAATGCTTCTCTGCTATTCATAGGGTTTTCAATGGTTGATCGATTTTTGGGAGTGGTTTGCCAGGTCCTTCTCCCAAGTCTACAGTATCTGGTGTTCTGAGGAGGTCTCCCATCCAAGTACTAACCAGGCCTGACCTTGCTTAGCTTCCACGATCTGACAGGATTGGAAGCTACAGTGCTATGGCTGCAGGCCGTGATTATCAATATTTTAGCTTTTTATTTTGTATAGTTCATTATATATTCTATAAAATAGATTTAAAAAGTAAAACCACTAGGTGAGTATACATAAGAGTATCACAAACCAAGGGTTAAGGTTAATGAAGTTCTGTACAACTAACGTCCTACTTCAGATATATGCACTATCATTTTTATGTATTTCTGCATTATGTTGCTGTTGTTGTTAGGTGTCGTCAAATCAGGTCTGACTCATAGTGTGTCTTTGTACAACAGAAGGAAAGACTACCTGACCCTATGCCATGCTTGGCACTATATCTTTGCATCTGTGCTATTCATAGGTTTTCAATGGGTGATTGTTTCAAGAGTGGCCTCCCAGGTCCTTTTCCCCTTTTTGCATTTCTGGCCATTGAACACAGAGCCTCAGAAATCACAGAGCAGCACTCTACCAGCTGAGCCAAACCCCAGCCCTTCTTCATTATAATTCAGAATTATAATGATTAAAGCAAGCAGCACAATGTAGTGCTTAAGATCATGGACTTTGGGGCAGGAACATATGAATTTATATCCTAAATTCATTCTCTAAAGCCAATTGGCTCTGCAAAGATTTATCAACAATTGAAAATCCTCCATTTCCTCATCTATCAAAAGGGTAAAAACACTTTTGACTTGGGCTAGTTGAAGTTTTCAAATAGGAACATGAAATCATTGACACCAATGTTTCCCAAATATTCTGCCAAAGAGGAGAGTGAATTGGTATTTCTAGGCAGAAGCAGAAACACCCTTCCACAAGAATAAGCTTTATTTAGACTCTGGTCTATTGTCTCTAAAATTTCATGCTGATTTTGACTGATTATAGATCTTTCTAAAATGTTGTAAGTCATATATTGGAAATGGGGGGAAATAAAACTGTAAGAGAAGACACACAATGAGACCTCAATTTGTGAACTTGTGTGTGTGCCTATGTGTCTGTGTATGTGCTATCTCAAGAAGATATTCGTGTACACTTGTTTTGGGCAGTGAGGGGCTGGGGTGAGGAAATGTGAATCAGTGAGAATGAGTGTGCCTCCTGGAAAAGTAGATGTGTCTTCAGCACATGTAAAGGCAGGCTTGTCCACTTGAGCCACCAAATCATGCTTTGAAGTTTGATGGGACACCAACAATGAACTCTCAGCAGACCAAAAAAGTAAAAATAAAAAACAAAAAACACACACAAAAAGCTATTAGTATCATGTCTTCATGTTTCATATCTCATTATACAGCTAAAGATGTTTGGAAATTTGTAAAAGCTGGAAACATGCAGTTCCTTACTTCTGCAGTGACAAGATTTCTGGGGAGAAGGGCTGAATCCTATGGAAACTTGGAGATCTAAGCTAAAGGATCCTATATTTAATTTGAGAACAGAGAAAGTGTGTAGAGTCCAAGCATAGCATGGATAAGCAGAATTAGCAAGAGAAAGGGAGATGTCTCAAAATTGGCACATTTCATATCAAAGAGAAAAAACAGTCAGAGCCAAACTAGACTTTAAGATACCATGAATTCTCCCCACTCAAGATTGGAAGTCTGAGATCCATTTTATGGATTACCAAAGTCTCCACAAATCCAGCATGCTCTAATGTGGGGTCAGTGTAAAGTCATAAGAATTTGGTATTGGATATCCATTAGAAAGGACCCAAAAACACTCCAATTTAATTTTAACTGCATATTAAAATGATATTCCTTGCACTCACATTTTCATGTAACAATTTATATCTGTCCCTGTCAAATTAATATAGGTGAAATCATGTTGAATCATGGCAGGAAACAAGGCCAAATTGAAAAGATACGACACACAGGGAATGTTCCTTTTCCATTTTTATAATCCATGTTGCCTTGCTAACAGCCAGCCAGAAAGTAATGCCCTCAATTCCACACAAAAGGAACCCGATACTATCAAAGTCACTAAATGAGCTTGGAAACTGATCTTTCCTCAGTCAATCCTTCAGATGAGCCCATGCCCTGGGCAACACCTTAATTAGGACCTCAGGAGGGACACTGAAGCAGAAGATTCACTAACCCACATCCAGATTCTTGGCCCACAAAAAGTATGAGATAATATGTGTTTTTAAGTGATACGGGTCTGTAATTTTTCCATACTGTGGATGCTTGCATGTTGCTGTGATGCTGAAAGCCATGCCGTCAGCATTACAGATACCAGCAGGTTCACCCATGGTGGACAGGTTTCAGCTGAGCTTCCAGACTAAGACAGACCAGGGGAAAGGACATGGCTTACCTACTCCTGAAACAATTAGCCATTGAAAACCCTATGGATAGCAGAGAAACACTCTCAGATATAGTGCCAGAAAATGAGCCTCATGGGATGGAGGTCACTCAAAAGACTACTGGGGAAGAGTTGCCTCCTCAATGTAGAGTCTACCTAATGACAGAAATGGAGTAAAGCCTGAGGGACCACCATTTGCTAATGTGGCATGACTCAAAATGGGGAGGAACAACTGTAAACATCCATTAATAATTGGAACATGGGATGTATGTAGTATGAATCTAGGAAAATTAGAAATTGCCAAAAGGAAAATGAAGCACACAAACATTGACATTCTAGGCATTGGTGAGCTAAAATGGACTGACATAGGCCATTTTGAATCAGACAAACATATGGTCTACTATGCCAGGAATGACAGATTAAAGGAAAACAGGGTTGCATTCATCATCAAGAAAGACATCTCACCATATGTCCTGAAGCACAATGCTGTCAGTGATAGAAAAATACCCATATGTCTACAAGAAAGGCTAGTTAATATGACTATTACTCAAATTTATATACCTATCACTGAGGCTACAAATGAAGGCAGGGAAGATTTTTATCAGCTTCTGCAATTTGAAATAGAACATGCAATCAGGATGGACTCATAATTACTGGTGATTAGAATGAAAAGTTTGAAACAAAGACAAGGCTCAGTGGTTGGAAAGTATGGCCTTGGTGACAGAAACGATGTTGGAGATCATATGATAGAATTTTGTCAGACCAATGGCTTTTTCATTGCAAATACATTTTTTTCTCATTTTCTCACCAACATAAATGACGACTACACACAGAATTCACCAGATGGAACATATAAGAACCTACATTTGTGGAGAAAGATGATGGAAAAGCTCAATAACAAAAGTCAGATCATAAGCTGATTATGGATTAGGCCACCATCTGCTCATATGCAGGTTCAAACTGAAACTGAAGAAAATTGGAACAAGTATATGAGAGCCAAAGTATGACCATGAGTATATCCCATTTGAGTTCAGAGACCACCTCAAGAACAGTTGTGACACATTAGATACTAAAAATAGAAGACCAGTCAAGTTGTGGAATGACATCAAAGACATCATTCAAGAGGAAAGCAAAAGGTTATTAAAAAGATAGGAAAAAAAGAAAAGAGCAAATTACATATGAAAAAGAGACTCTGAAACTTGTCATTTCAGAGCAGCTAAAGAAAGGGAAACCATGATGAATTTAATGAATTAAATAGGAGATTTCAAAAGGAAGTTGAAGAAGACAAAATCAAATATTGTAATGACAGGTGCAAAGAGCTGGAGACAGGAAACCAAAGGGAAGAATGCATGCTGTTTTTCCTCAACCCTCAAGAGGCAATATTGAAGGAATCTATAGGGAAAATATTAAGTGATGCAGGAAACATCAAAAGAAGATGGAAGAAACACAGAGTCTTTACACCAAAAAGCATTGTTGGATGATTGACCTTTACAAGAGGTTGCATATGATACTGAAGGATAAAGAGGAAGCTACTTTGAACGAATTAGCAAAACACAAGTCTCTAGGTATTGATGGACTATCAGTAGAGATGTTTCAAAAAACAGATGCATCACTAAAGATGCTAACTTGTTTATGCCAGGAGATTTGGAAAACAGCTACCTGGCCAACAACTGGAAGAGATCCATATATGCCTATTCCCAAGAAAAAGGATCCAACCAAATGTGGAATTATCAAATGGCATCACTAATATGACATGCAAGTAAAATTTTGCTAAAGATCATTCAAAAGTGACAACAGCAATATATAGACAGGGAACTGCTAGAAAATCAAACCGGATTCAGGAGAGGGTGGGGAACCAGGGACATCATTTTTTATATGCATTTTGATGTACCTTATTCATATAGGTTCCCCCTTACCCTCTTGTTGTTGTTGTTGTTAGGTGCTGTCGAGTCGGTATCCGACTCATAGTGACCCTCTGTACAACAGGGGAAACACTATTGTCCGTGCTTCTCTGCTGTTCATAGGGTTTTCAATGGCAGATTGATTTTTGGGAGGGGGTTGCCAGGTCCTTCTCCCATACCCTCTTGTAGGAACATCGTTTTTGGTGTCAGATGGATATTAGCTGAAATCAGAGAATCCCAAAAAGATGTTTCACTATGCTTTATTGACTACACAGGGGCATTTGACTGTGTAGCTCACCATAAATTAACGATAACATTGTGAAGTATGGGAATAACAGAGCACTTAGTACTACTCATGAGGAATCTGTATGTGTACCAGGGGGCAGTTGTTCAAACAAAACAAGGAGACATTGCCTGGTTTAAAGTAAAGAAAGGTGTGTGTTGGGGCTATATCTTTTCACCATATTTCTTCAATCTATATGATGAACAAATAAATCTGAGAAACTAACTTTATGAAGAACACAATATCTTGATTAGAGGATGATTCATTATGAACCTGTGTCATGCAGATGACACAACTCTCCTTGTGAAGGGAATGTGAAACATTTACTGATAAAGATCAAATAACATAGCCTGCAGTGTGGTTTGCACCTTAACATCACAAAAACAAAAATCCTTACAAGTGGGTCAGTACACAGCTTCCTAATAAATGGAGAAAAGATTGAAGTTGTCCAAGATTTTGCTTTATTTGGTTCTACAATCAACAACCATTGAAGCAACAGGCAAGAAATCAAAAGATGCATTGCATTGGGAAAAGCTGTTGCAAAAGACCTCTTGAATGTCCTGAAAAGTAAAGATATTACATTGAATACAAAGGTATGCCTGATTCATGCCAGGATATTTTCAGTCACATCATGTGGCTGTGAAAGATGGATGTTGAATAAGGAATACAGGAGAAGAATTGATGCTTTTGAATTATGGTGCTGGAGACAAATATTGAACATAGCATGGACTGACAAAAGAACCAACAGATCTAGCCAAAAAGTACAACTAGAATTCTCCTTGGAAGCTAGGATGGCTAGACTGGGTCTGACATATTTTGGACATGTTGTCAGGAGGGACTAATCCCTGGAGAAGGACATCATGTTTGGGAGAGTAGTGAGTCAACAACAACAAAAAGAAGACCATCAATTAGAGGGATTGACACAGTGTCTGCAATGATGGGTTTAAACATAAAAAAGAATATGTGCCTAGCACAGAATCAGGTAGTGTTTGATTCTGTTGTACATAGGGTTGCTATGAGTCAGACCCAACTCAAGGGCACCTAACAGCAACAATTTTGCTGCCTATAGCCATAACACCCTTGTGCCCAATCTCATCTATTCTTGGAAACTAAGCAGGGTCTGGACTGGTTCGAGCTTGGAAGGGAGACTGCTTGGGAGTACTGGGTACTGTAGGCTTGTGCGGAGGGCCCAGCATCCCACTCCTAAAACAATCAGCCACTGAAAACTCTATGAATAGCGGAGAACTGACATATTGCCAGACATAGCCAAGAGTCAGGTAGTGTTTCATCTGTTGTATATAGGGTCACTATGAGTTGGACCTGGCTCAAGGGCTCCCAGTAACAACAACAACAACAACAACAACAACAACAACAACAACAACAACACATTTGTGTTAATTTCTTTCACAGCAGTAGACATCTAGTACAAGCATCAAGAATGAGTACATGTCAGAAGTGAATAAGGCATTATAATGGATATTACAATGGAAAGTTTAATGCCATGATTACACAAGAAACTTCTACAAGTTAACACAGCATAGTAATTCAATAAAAGAATGGACCAATGATCTGGCAAGTCACAAGACAGAAACTTGTGTAAACAATAAACATGAAAAAATGGTTATCATTAGCATTCAAAGAAAAAGAAAATAGAATAAAATTTTAGACTCACTATTTGATGGACATGGGAGAAGGGCCTGGCAATCCACTCCCAAGGCAATACCGAAACAGTCAGCCATTGAAAACCCTATGAGGGTCGCTATGAGTCGGATGCCGACTCGACGGCACCTAACAACAACAACAATTTGATGGACAAAACCTTAAACAGTTTGATAAAGTCAAGTATGGCCTGGGTAAGTGGGAATATGAACTCATATACATGCATATACTCAGCTGGTAAATGTGTCAATGATCACAATTGCTCTGGAAATCATTTTATAACAATGAAAAGAGTAGCCATTAACCCAATATTTCCCTTTCTAGCTATATGCTCAGAAAGATAAGAGTGAGGATATATACCTTGGTATTTTTTTGCAATAGTGAAAAATAGGAAGCACCCAAATGTCTATCCATATTAGAATCATAGAGTCATGCTTTGAAGGTACATACAGCATATAAATTAAATTGATTAGATTTGTAATATTTAGATAAAATAAAAGAAAAAATTTAAAATTCATGACATAGCATGATTTGTTTAATTTTTAAAGAATTATTCAAAATAACATGGATTAAATCATATTATATAATGTACAATAATTTAAAATTGATTGCTCTTATTATTTAAAAAAAACAACCAAATCCATCGTGGTCATTACCTTTCGTAAGAAATTTGAACAAATTTGTTTTATATCTATTGATATTATTTTTCAAACTTATTTTTATATCTATTTGTATTATGTTTATTTCTTCAAATTAATTATAATTATGTATATAAAATATAAACATATTCAGAAATATGTTTATTATTTTTATCAAAATATAAACATATTCAGCTTAGTTAGTAGTACAAAGATATTTGTTATCCTTGCATTTTTAATGGGTTACTATTTTTCAAAATAAAGAAGGTATTAAAAAAGATTGTGTGTGGCAATTATTTTCTTCATTACAAGGAATGATACTTAAGAAAGTCAGAAAGTTGTTTAAAATGATGTATGACCACATTTCTGAATCTTATTAGTAAAAATGTCTATAAGGAAATCTTGCTCAAAAGTCTTATCACATATTGTATGTAAGACTAGAAAGGTGGTATTTGAGTATTTGCTACTTTAACATCACTAAAGTTATGTTCTCATAAACAAACTCAAAGACAAATAATGCTTACTATCAGGTCTCTTTATTTTCTCACACTGTCATATTTCATTTCCATGATATGATCATATACTGTATTACTTACTGTTATGCAACAAACTACTCCAAATTGCAGTGGTTTAAAACAACAACCATGTTTTATTTCTCGTGGGCATGTGGCTAAGCATAGTAGTTGTGCTGATCTTGGCCAGGCTCACTCACTTATCTGTGTCAGTTTTGGGGTCAGCTGGGGACTGAATGATGTAGCATGACTTCAGTAGAACAATTAGGATCCAGTGCACAAGTGTTTCCTCCTCCCAAGGAAAATACTTTCTTGTGGAAGTGGCAGGGTCCAAGAAAGAAAATAGAAGGACCCTAATTCTATTTCAAGCCACCAGTCCAAGGTCAGAATCAACAGGTAAGAGCATCACCAGTGTATAAGTTCCTGATGGTATGAAAACTTGGAATATTAGCACAACAAACATACTTAAAATATGTCATGGATTTTCTTGTTGGTCCTGTAAAAAGACTTACTAATTTGACCAACTTTGGAAACCATTATATTGATGTTCTATTTGTTGTTTGTTGTTAGGTGCTGTTAAATCAGGTCTGACTTGTAGAGACCCTATGTACAACATAACGAAATACTCCCTGATACTATGCCATGCTCAACACTATGTCAGGGTTTCTCTGTTACTCATAGGGTTTTCAATGGCTAATTGTTTCGGGATTCTTTCAGGACTGGACTACCAGTTTCTTCTCCCATTTTTGAGATGCTGGGGGTTGAGCCCAGGGACTCAGAGTATGGAGAGTAAGCACTCTATCAACTGAGCTAATCCTCAGCTCTTTAATAATAAATTGATAAATCTATATCATTTATAGCATAAGTAACATTTTTCAGTTAGTCCCTGGTTTACTGTGTTTTATTTCCACTTAATAATAAAAGTACTGAAGGTGAGTTTTCTCCTATATGCAGTTCTAATCCACTCCACTAGAGAACAGAAATCCATGTTGTTGTTGTTGTTAGGTGCCATCCATTCAGGTCCAACTCATAGTGACCCTACGGACACTCTCCAATCTACAACTATATGATGGAACTGAAAATCCTATTGCATGAGTTAAGTGCACCTTCATCTTCAATGTGACATCTTGTCATCACTTTAAAGAGGTCATTTGCAATAGCTTTTCTCAATGCAGTGTATCTTTTGATTTCTTGGCTGTTGCTTCAATGGGTGTTGATTGTAGAACCAAGAAAAACAAAATCTTGGAAGACCTCCATCTTTTCTCCATTTATCATGAAGGTGCATACTGACTCATGTAAGGATTTTTGTTTTGTTGATGTTGAGGTGCAATCCATACTGAAGGCTGTGTTCTTTGATCTTCATCAGTAAATGTTTCAAATCCTCTTCATTTTCAGCAGAGTTATCTGCATAATGCAGATTGTTAATGAATCTACTTCCAATCCTAATGTCATGTTCTTCTTCATAAAGTCCAGCTTCTCAGATCATTCACTCATCATAGAGAATGAAGAGGTACAGTGAAAGGATACAGACCTGACACACAGCTTTCCTGACTGTAAACCAAGCAGTGTTTCCTTATTCTGTTTGAAATGAGTAGCTATGAGTCCACATACAGATTTCTCATGAATACAATTAAGTGCTTTGGTATTCCAATTCTTTGCAATGATATGCATAATTTATTGTGATCCACATAGTCAAATGCCTTTGCATAGTCAATAATCCATGAGTGCTAATAAACATGAGAGTAGCCCATCCCTGCTGTGATACAAGCTGCCATCTCCTAATTTTGAAGCAAATATTGATGGTAGATTAGCACCTTGCTTGGTGTCAGATTTTCCTCAAGGTTAAACTGACCTTTCAATGGGAAGTTTGGTGTATTTTCAGCCCCTTACTCAGACTGCTATTGGGCCCCACAGTGATGGATGGACAGTTTGCTATGATGGCCTTTTGACGTAAACTAAGACTGTAGTATAATAAGAGATTCCAGGGCCACCATGTTTTTGTTGATATCCTTCTGCAACAGAATGTCTTGTAAGCAGTGCAATGCTATCCTCACTAGTAAAAGGATCCTTACTAGTTGGGGTGAAACCTGCTAAGGAGAGACACCTACTACCATCAGAGCCACAGCTGAAAACATCTTGGCTTGTTAGGATTAATGGAGAAGTGGCTTAATCATGGCTATTAGAATTCCTATTGAGCAGCCCTTTCACTTCAGACCCAGTGACTTCTCTGGTTTGAGGACAACCTAGTTTTATTTAAGTAGTCTTAGCTCAAAAATGTTAGATTCCTCCACAGATCCCTGCTAACCTTAAATATAGGAGATTATCTTTGAATGTATTTTTTCATAAACTTACCTGTTTACTTCAACTTAAGTGGAACCCTTCTTTGCTACTGGTTACTCAGTTCTGTATAGTATAGCTGGTTCCTCCAGGCAGGACATAGGCTGGGCATGATAACTGACATCTTGACCATCTTGATGCAGAACAACTAGAAAGACTTCTGGGGACCTTGGCCCCATAACCATGCAAAAAAAAAAAAAAAAAAAAAAAAGGACAAAACTATATAGCTTGGCCAGTCGTACTTTAGGTGTAATAGAGCTGTCAATATTTCCTCTTGGAGAGAATGTGGGCATGAGGATTAGAAGACACTCAATGGACCTCCGGAAGACCCTCCTTGAGGTTCTAGTCACTAGTCCCTCTGGCCCAAGCTGCATGTCATACTAGATTATATAAGAGACAAATCATCAGCTGAGGGTGGGTCTTGATGCTTCTGTTGCTACAAGGGACAACTTGCTGGGGGCTTCCCAGAAGTGTTGCTACCCATTGGTAGGGCTGTATGTAAAGGCTGTCCCTGAGTCACCTAACAGCTCTGTAAAGAAAATCCCAATAAACTCACAGTTCATGAAGTTTAACATGATCCATCCTTTGGTCTGTCTGCCTTCCCTTCATCTTTCATACAACACATTGTCACTATTGTTTAGCCTTATGAATCTAACTGTGAACTTCACTTAGTAGAAACCATTAGATTTCTTCTTCCTTGAAGGTCCGAGCCTCTTCATATAAACTGGTTTACCCTGCATCTGAGACCAACTGTGACAATCAAACAATTCCCTTCTTGCAGGATCTTCCTTTGAGCATTATAAATTTGACTAGATGATGCAAGTGATCAAACACAGGTCAGCATGCTTAAAGCACATTAGAAAAAAAAAGCAACTGGAAACCAAACTTTTTATCACTTCAGTCATTGTATAGGCAGAGAAAAGCACATGGAAGGCTCTTGTGGCAAGTTCAGAAGACTGAAAGGGCATGATTCAGGATCTCAAGTTGGCCCATTGTAGGTGTGGCCCCAAAGTTCCATACATAAGTCTCAGCACATACTACATTCTCTGAAATGTACACACAAATATGAATACCCATGAGTAATTCCTTTCAGTATTAATCCATTCACGAACACTCATTTCTTCAATATCCTCCTTGTGCCAGATACAGTACCAGATACTGGGAATAGAAAATACACATGAAATGAGGGTTTTTCTTGAACTCTGTACACGTTTTAGTCAGAAACAGTTGTAGAGAAAAAATGAACATTTTCCATTAGTGTTATTATTTTTAATTTTTCACAAATATGAACACATACTATCCATTACTAGAGCTCAGAGTAAAAAGTGGACAATTTGTGTGCAATTCACAAAGCTAAAGCAAGTTTTAGGGTTTTTTGAGAGTCTTTAAAGAAAAGTTTCAGTTCAGAATTTATCAGACACAGGCTTTTTACATATTTGGAAGAGATAACAAGGTTAGTCAGCTCTTTGATTTTTCTTTTGATATAACTCAGATGACTGTGATTTTGGCAAAGTTATAAATCAACATAGGCCCTTTGCTGAAACACATTTTTGCTATCATGAAGTGTAAGTTTTATAACTTCTACATTGGAAAATTTTATAAATGTCAACTAGAAGCAGCCATCTTTGACAAAAAACAGAACTCGGGTGTTAGCAGTGATACTTAGTTCTTTAGATCCTCATTGGCTGAGACCTTTCTAAATTATCTTTTTGGAAAGTCTCCATATGAGTAATTACTAATGGATGGAATTTTCTTCTAACAGATGTCTACATTCAGGACTAAAAAGATTATTAAAAAATCTCTCCCCCTTTTATCCCCTTAATGATTTTACTCTGAGACTTGATAACTATAGAGATAATTGGGCATTAGCACATCATTTCAATTGCAATAATTTAAAACACAGAATGAGAACAATTTCTGTGATTCATACTCAGACCTTAAGAAAGAGAAAGAATTAGGAGGGGAAAGAGGATGGTAGAGAGACAAGTGAGAATACCTTTCCTAGTTAAAGCCCAGAGGTGGGAAGGGGCTCAATTCTTTGATGATATTAGAAAAAAATAACTTCCCACTCTTTAGAGTGACCCTAGAAATATAGAGAGAATCCACTATCATTTTAAAGGCCTGGGGCACAGCAATGTATTTAAAAGCATATGCCTAACACTTTTGAAAAGTATGAGACATTATAAAAGAATGCAAGTCATAAAGCACAATCATTTTTCAACATTTAAGGAATTGATTTCACACACTTAAGGATTTGGGAACTGGTATAAATCAGTCCCTAATAATTAATAATATACTTGGCAAAAGTGATAACAATTTAAAAATGTTTGAACAGGGCCAACCATGGTTGACCTTATATGGTCAGGAAGATCAGTAACCTTTAGGATGCTAAGCAGCAGATCTGGTCTATGTTTTTAGAAGGGCTTTGAATACACAATTTAAAGTATGTTACGTATAACTCCTTAAAAATTATGATCATTTGTAGAAGGAAAATAAAGCTAATTATTGACTATATAAATATTTATTTTCATCTGTTTATTCTAGCAAACAATGGGACACTGGAAATTAGGTCATTAGTAAGAATGAATTTTTGTCACTAATTGAAAGGACATTTCCTTATGGTACAAATTTAAAAAAATACATCCTCCACAGAAGGGACAGCATTCCTGGTCTATTTCTGAAAACAGTTAATTTTCTAGTTAATTACTGGACAGGACAAGTTCTGCTGGGGGACACTGGCCATGAACTGCCTTTGACTCTTAGAAAAGTGGCTGCAATTCACTAGTGAAGTCAGAATCATGAACAGTTACCAAGAACCTTAAATGCTAAGGGTGGAAAAGTCATATTTTGAGCACTCACATCTTTCTTGCGTTCTGGAAATGCCTGTCCTGAGCTCACATGGGTGCAAACAGCAGACAAATGAGCAACAGAGACTTTCAAATAAGCTTGGAAGGAGTGATGTTTCCAGTTGATTATTTATTTATATTCTCTCCATAATATTTAATTTAACCTAATTTTATCACACAGATTTATATGTGGATCCCATTAAAATGCTTTTGAATGGCCTCTAAACCCATCCCCTTCATATTGTACATATCATGTTATTTCTTTTGTGTATATATGTAGGCATGTGAGTATGTGGAGATATATGTAGATGTGTTCAGATACTTATGGAAATACAGGCCCAAAACTTTCATGCAGTCTCACCATGTCCATTTCCTCCTCTATGAATTTCCTATCTATCAAATTCAAATAAAGAACTTATAGGCATATAAATATGTCAGATTTTTAAATATATAAATAGCTTTATATGGTTATATCACTGTACCAGCCACTTAGAAAAGCTTTAGTATAGGTGGACACTATGGTGCATGCCTGTAACCCCAGCAATTTAGGAGGCTGAGAAAGGAGGATTGCAGGTCAAGGCCAGAGGCAGCCTGTGCAATTTAGTGAGACCCTGTCCCAAAATAAAAAATAAAACAGGGTTTGGGGTTGCAGCTCAGTCTTAGAGCACTTGCCTATTATGTACAAGGCTCTGGGTTCAATTCCCAGTGTGCTCCACCAAAAAAGAAAAAAGAAAGAAAGAAAAAGTAAAAACAAAATAAATCCAAAAAACCCTTAGTGATTTTTCCTTGTCAGAACATAGAGAACCACAAATTTCTTTTTAGCTGCTGGAATTCCATAGAGGAGATCTAATAGGTTTATTTACTGTTCTCTTTTTGTGCCTCTTTGTACATGTGTCAGATTTTTCTAGCATAACCAGAAGTAAAATAGTTCAGTCAAAGGGGATACATATTTTAATTCTAATTTTAAAGGAATTCTGCCAAATTCTCCTTCAAAATAGCTGTGCCAAATTATTCCTACCAGTCATGCAGGGAAGTGAATGTATTTCTCTTGCCAACACTTGAGGTTAAAACATTTGTAATTTTTGCCAAACTGATGCAAGACATTGTATCAAATTTGTTTGGATTTTTCAATTCCCTAGGTAACAAGTACAATCGAACATATTTTCCATATAGTTTTTGGCCAGTTGCATTTCCTATCTTGAGTATTATGATTATTATAATGTGTATTTTAATTTTATTTGAATATATCCCTTAGCTGTATTTTGTGAAAGTATTTTCTTTTTGAAGAAGATATTTATATGTCTTGAAAATATATTTAATTTATGGATGAGTGGTTCCCCCATTTTGTGAATTCACTTTTAACATTAATAAGGTTATATTTTATCATATACAATTTAAAAGTTTTATATGATTTCAATGTAACTCTTTTCCTTACAGCGTTGCCAGACCCTTTCCAGAGTCATAAACTCGTTTCAGTTTTGTTCATACATTTTGATTTTAATCCATATGGAATTAGTTTTTTTTTGAGTAGTGAGTGGGAAGTAGTTTGAACTCCTTTTCCCAGATGGAAATTTTGTTGTCCCAATATCATTTTGTGAGTACCTCATTCCTCCACCGAGAGATGATACATTATTTAGATATGAAATTCTTATATATACCTGTATTCTTCATTATCTAATTTGTCCCATCTAATTTTTTAAAGTTATACCACTTGTAAATATCAGGAATTTCACCATTACTGGCAACAACTGATTACAAAGTTCATTCATTTGATGATGTTTATTGAGTGCCCAGTATATGTCAGTCACACTATTCTAGGCCCTGGTAAAGAGTAATGATCAAAACAAGCCAAGTCCCTGCGCTCATGGTGCTTATAGTCTGTGTGAGATGATGGTGGCAGAGAATACCATACCAGCAATGGATATGTCACAGTTCATCATCAAAATGTCAAGCTTAACATTTCTGATCTTCTCTAATGTGGTGCTAAAGAACATACATCTATTTTATGTACACCAAGTCTATGTTAAATATTTCTGTTTGGTATAACTTGTTTGTTGTCACTGACCTATTCCTAAATTTCACATCAGAAACAACCAATATGCAAAACTGAAACTATTGGAAAGAGTATTTGGCCAGTCATTTTCCCTCAAAAAATTAAAATTTATCTGAGGAAATGAGACATAAACAATGAAAAGACATAAATAAATGGAATGATAAATGAGAAGCTTGAAGCTAGTATAGTATGAATTTTCAAATTAATAAGATAAACCACAAAAACTATGCTAATTTGAAGGACCATGTCCTTGTGGTGTGAAAAGGCTGAACTAGAGTCTGAATGTAGAAGTCCAATGTGACTTTTATTCATCTTTCATTATTGCTACATATTATTACAATTTTAATATAGTGTCCTTTCTTAAAAAGTGTATATATATATATATATATATATATATATATGTATATATATATATATATTTGGCACTCTCCATATTATTGGTTAAGACTGGTGAGAAAGGAAAAGTATGTTATGTCAGAGAAGGTCATGACACCTGGTCTAATGACTCTTTTCATAACCAAGTTTCCTGTGTAAAACATATCATCTCATAAAATTGACATGGGAAATGTCAACATAAGTGTGTTCCAAGACCATGATAAAGAGTAAAAAATGGATTATTACTATAGTTGTAATAAATACCAGCTAGTAGGTTTTTTAAAGATAAAATACATCTGAAGAATTGATTAGACGTGTCAGGAATTTGACTTCTTTAGGAAGAAAACCTTCACAGTGATAATCCAGCTCATAAAATTACTTTATGAACTGCTCTTTGTTCATAACAAGCATATGGCAGCTGCAGTACATCTTGGAATCCCACCACATTTCCCAACTACATTTCTAACAAGTCACACACTCAAGCTTGATGAAGCAATCCATTCAGTAGCAGCTGTGAAAAACTGGTCAGCTTAAATAGACTCTGAAGATAACTTAACTGGCAAGGACAATTGAAAAATTGCTGCAATCTTGGATGACTTAAATATAGCTGAAACTACTGATACCTCACTCATCCCCTGGGGCTCACCCCGACACTATGAAGGCAGCCGATTGCAAATATCAGCTGTTCTTTGCCTTCAAGCTTTAATTCTGACCCACATGCAGAGAAAATCAGAATTGCTAGAGGGACAATAATATTCTGTATGCAAGCCTCAATCAACAGAAATTAGAAGGCAGAGGTTCCATCTTCCTTGCAGCTCTGTTGGTACAACTCTAACACATGTTCCACATTATCTCCCAGAGTTCCTGTACCATATTTAGACAGCAGTTGTCCACAGTCATAACTACTTGATAATATAGCCTTTTATTTCCTGACTTCCCTTCCTTATTTCCCTACTGCTCTACAGTGTTTCCTCATAATTATGAGTGCTCCTGAGATGACCCTAATAAAGTATTTTCACTCAAATCCATGTCTTGGGTTTGGATGTACACAATTTGATCAGCATCTGCACAATTAAATTAGGTACACTTTTTCTTTTATTAATTTAATTTCCAATATGATTTTTTATTATTTCCTTTCTTCCATGTACTTTGAGTTTAATCTGTTCTTTATATCTTAGATTTTTTTGTTATCTCCTCTCCTCTCTCCCATGTAGTTTGGGTTTATTTGTGTTTAATCTGTTTTTATTTCCTAGGTTTTTCTGTTTGTTTTTGTTTTGTGGTACTTGGGGGTTGAACCCAGGGCCTCCCAAATACTTTGCAAGTGCTATATTATTGGGCTGCACACCCCGCCCATTTTTTATTTTTTATTTTGAGTCAGGATGTTGGTGGCTGCCTGTGACCTTGAATTTGTAATCCTCCTGCCTCTCCCTCCAAAGTCTTTAGAATTACAGGTATGTACCACCACATCAAGCCATTATTTCTTAGTTTTTAAAAGAGGAATCTAAGGCAACTGACTTGAAATCTTTCTTGTTTTGTAAAATGGGATTTGAGTGCTAAAAAACTACCACTAACTACTGAATTCAAGGATTTCAAATGGAATACTGGACATGTTATTTAATTATCAAATATTCGTGGATTGTTCATAGACTTATTATGTCAATTTCATCTGTTTTTTCTCCATTGTCAAAAGAGAATATATTTGGTATGATCTGAATCCATTTTAATTCACTGAGACTTGTTTTATGGCCCAGAATATCATCTACCTGGAAAAATGTTCTATGTTGAAACAGAAGTATGAGTCTGTAATGGTCCCAGCTTATGGTCTTGAGAGAATTTCTATGTCTTGGTATTAAGAAGGGGGATCCCAGGAAGTGCATGTCATGTCGACATGACTGTGAATTCTGTTGTTGGATAAGGAGTTCTATAAATGTCAATTAGGTCAAGTTGGATAATTGTGTTGTTTAAATCTTTTATGTTCTTACTAACTTACTGCCTATTTTGTTCTATCACTTTCAGATAGAGACATATTGAAATCTCTGACTATAATAGTGGCCTTGGAAATTTTTTCTGCACTCACAGTTTTAATTCATGTAAGCTAGAACTGTTATTAGTTGAAGGAACAATTAGGATTGTATATCCTCTGGTTGTATTGACCCCTTTGCTATTAAGAAATGATCTCCCTCATGTCTCTGGTATTATTTAATACCTCCTTTGTCTAATACTAATATAGCATCTTAAACCTAAGGTTTCTTCGGCTTAGGATGAGCATGGTATACTTTTTTTACCATTTTACTTTTAACTTATTTTATATTGTTTATATTTCATTTCATTTACAGAACATATAATTGAGTAACAGTTACTTTTCAGTACAGCATTCTTTGCCCTTTAGAGTGTTTGAATCATTTGTATTCAATGTGATTACTATTATCTTACTTTACCATCCTGCTGAATATGTATCACTTTTAAACCATCATAAAGTCAAAAAATTACAAATGGAATTATCCTTGGAACTGTCTGTGTTTTCAAAATGCTACTCCATTGTCTTCCATTTTAAATTGTTTCTGACAAGAAATTTGGTGTCCTGTTTATCTTTATTCATCTACACAGAAGGTCTTCTGCATCTTTTAAGATTTTTCTTTTATTATTGACTTTTGAGCAATTTGATTATGCTGTACCTAAGCATATTTTCTTATCTCTTTCTTGTATTAGGTGTTATTGAGCTTCTTGAATCTTTGGTTTTTAACTATTCACCAAGTTGGGAAAAATATCAGCTTTTGTTTATTTTTTAAAAAAAGAACTCCCACTGGGATCTTGATTTAAATACATGCCTAAGCCACTTGGTATTTCATTCTGGATAGCCTTATTGTTGTCTTCACATTTTCTAACAATATATTCTGCAAAGTTCAATTTGCTATTAATCCAATCCAGTGTATTTTTCATCTCATATAATATTGTTTTCATTTCTAAATGTTTAGATCAGTTTAATTTTTTAAAATTTATCTCTTTTTGAATTTATGGGAACTCTCCTAATTTCCTGGTCTATTAATCCAAATATTTGTATCAGCTCTGGATCATTTCCATTTAACTGATTTTTTTCTCATCATAAACCTTATTTTCCGGGATAAAGGTATAGATTGATGGCAGAGTGCTTGCCGAACATGCACAAGATCCTGGATTCAAGGCCCAGCACCGAAAGAAAGAAAGAAAGAAAGAAAGAAAGAAAGAAAGAAAGAAAGAAAAAGAAAGAAAGGAAAGAAAGAAAGAAACAAAGAATAAAAATAAATCTTATTTTCTTCTTTTCATGTCTTATAATTTTTTATTGCATGTCTGGCATTGGCTGCAAATTTTACCATTTTGAGTGCTAGACAATTTGTATTACCATACAAATGCCTCAAATTCATTCTGCAAGAGAGTTAAGTTTCTTGAATACAATTTGATCTTTAGGTTCTTGCTTTTATGATTAATTAGGTAGGTGCACAGAATGTTTTATCTAGGAATAACAAGTCTCCACTACTGAGTCTCACTACCGAGTAATTTCTGGGTATTCAATATCCAGTATCCAATGAATTTTGAGGTTTATCAGACTAGCCAGTTGGCACAGCCACTGTCCCTAACCCTGTGTGGGTTCATTCTAATCCTTTCAGGCAATTCTTTCCTTAGCTCTTTCCTTAGCATCAGGTAATCTCTATGTATGTATGTGTTTATCTCTGGTGCTCTCTCTCTATTCAGCCCTTTCCTTTCTAACACTGTAAAGAGAAGAGGGGAAATCTGCTCTTCCTAGACAAAGTTCCCCTCCACAACCCACAGAATCTGCTGGGCTTTCCTGGGATCCCCTTCTTTATATCAAGACATAGAAATTCTCTCAAAACCACAAACTGGGGCCATTACAGGCTCACTCTTGTTTCACATGTCTCAGGGATTACCATTCTTGAGTGCTTGCTGTTCAATGTCTTAAAGACTGTAGTTTATGTATTCTATTCAGTTTTATTGTTTCAGATGAGAAGATAAATCTGGTCTTTATCATTCAATTGTTGCTAAAATTAAAAGTATTCTGTAATTCTTCATTACAATTTTAAAAGTGAATAAACTCAAACCTTAGGCAGTATCTTGCTTAATGTCACACACTATTAAGTGTGAAGTCAGAATTCAAACATGGATTTTCAAATTCCAGAGAACTCATTCTTGACCACTACTCTCTATAGTTTATGCAAATCATATTCTAGTCCTTGTTGCTTCATTGGCACTAGCACTCCATAAACATTAATCATTTTATATTATTGACAATAACAAGAAAGCTATTTCACTGAAGTAAAAATTATACATAGAACCAAAAGGTTTTGGTGGTGGTGGTGGTGGTGGTGTGTGTGTGTGTGTGTGTGTGTGTGTGTGTGTGTGTGTGTGTGTTTAAGTCAGATTTTCTACAGCCATACCACCCTGGCATCTGTTTGATCCTGTCTGATCTTAGGAGCCAAGCAGGGTCAGGCCTGGTTGGTACTTGGATGGGAGACTCCTTGGGAATACCAGGTGCTGCAGGGTAGGGAGAAAGATGTGGCAGCCCACTCCCAAAACAATCAGCAATCAAAAACCCTAAAAGTAGCAGAGAAGCACTGACATAGTGCCAGGCTTGGACAGTGCTGGGTAGTGTTCCATCCCTTGTACATAGAGTCACTATGAGTTGGACGTGACTCGATGACACCACCACCAACAAAAACTACAAAAGTCAGATTACTTGCATATCAGGCAAGGGACTCTAGATCACATAAACTAATGGCATAAAGGACAAAAGTATTCATGTATGCACATTAAAGAGATATTTCAAATAGTTACTGCTGAACAAGAAAAAAATGGATCTAAATCCTAATACAGTGGATTCAGATTAAGTTTTAAAACATTATTATTCTGGAATATTTTAGAACTCTTGGGATTCTGAAAAGTTGTGAATCAGATATACATGCATACATTGGTAAGAATGTTCTGCAATAAGAACTTTGATCCTTAGCAAGGCTGATTCATACAAAATGTAATTAGGCTCATTTTCTGGAGATAACAAAAAGCCTGGATAGTTATATAAAAATTGTACCAGAGTTAAAGAGGAAAATAAAATTGATATTGTCAGTAGTTTATTGTCATATGTTTTCATTTGTCTTATTTTTAAAATGGAGCATATTTGTCATTTTCTTTCTGGGGGATATATAAAAGCATGTACTAGACTTGTGTGTATGTGCATGTGTATACACACACATACACACGCAGAGGTTGACAAACTCAGAAGTGGAGTTTAACAATCTCTTCCAACTGCATGATTCTAATTAATTCTAACTATTTCCCATGGATTGCAGTCACTGCCAGGTAATGCTCTTCATTTGGCAGCTGAGAAAGTGATGTTTATTGCAAATCCTTAAGTGGAAAAAATACTGAAATAGTTTCTTTTTTTTTTCCTCAATTTACCTCTATATGGCTTGAGACCAGAATTAGTTTGCAGAAAACACCTGGCATATTGCCCGGTAAGCCGGGGAGGGGGAAGAGAGACAGAGATGGAGGTGACAACAGGGTGAAGAATGAATATGAATGGAAAGCCAGGTGCCCTGGTGCAGACCTATAATCCTAGCAAACTCACGAAGCTGAATTATGGAGATTATGAGTTAGAGGCCAGAGGCTGCTTGCAAAATTTAGTGAGACCCTGTCTCAAAATAAAAAAGTAGCTGGGGTGTAGCTCACTGGGTTAAACCCCCACGTACTGCCAAAGAAAGAAAAAAGGAAGAAAAGAGTTCAGCATAGCATTCAGAATAATCTTGCATCTACTCAGAAATAGGGAAATGGGTGAAAGGTATAGATAAAACAATGCAGAACATAAGCAATCATATTTTTGCCTGATCAAGATTAGGTTAAGAATTTATGGAAAGGCCCTAAAAGTGATGAGGTACTCCATAAATGGGATTTCACCACCATGCCAATCAACTCTTAGAACAGTCTTTATTTTCAAAAGGATTTTGAGACTACTAAATTAAGTGAAATGCAAAACTGAAAATTGCAACAGGATTGGGGAAAATAAGGACAAGGGGATTACATTTTAAAGGCATGTATTTCTGCATAAATGATAAGTTGGAGTTGGAGGATAGATACCTCTACTATTATAATCTTTCTCCATTTTTGGTGATTCCCACTGACTCCAGGGGCTTTAATTCGTTTACTAATCCTTCAAATTAAAAAATGTTTTGCCTATTTAAAATCACTGAAAGAAGTGAGTATATAAAATACTACCTATATCTAATGAAATAGTCACATGCATTAGTAGATAATTTTATACAATATAAACTTCCTATTACTTTTTCCTTTAAAGAAATCTTCTCTCAAACATGTCAAACCAAATGAAAGTTTTCAACTGAGATTTGCTCTTTTCTTTTGCAGTTTATTACTCATTTTGTTTCTAAGACCACTGTGCTTAGTCACTCACATCCATAGTCCTATGGTATTTTTAACTCACCTTTTCAGACAACAGAAATATGAGCATTGCAGGTGATGAATTGTTATCTTCAATTCCCAAAAGACACAGGTTCTTAGATATTCTAAATATTTCATCACAGGCCATAGCAATGTACATTTTAGAAAGAATTGAATATCCACTTGTGCAAGATATTTCTGTAGGTGCAAAAATTATTCTGGAGAAATTACATTTTTTTTCCTCCATCTTATCATTTAATAGCATGCTTTGAAGTGCATCCACCCTCTGGGGAGATATGCTCTCTGTCCAATGGTGTTGCTACTAAAAAAGGCCCCCACCGACCCTTTTCATTAAACTCATATACACTTTTCATAGACACAGATATTTTTTAAACATATATGTATTTAGCTCTGAACTGAAAAATAAATGGTATCCTGGGCCGAGTGACTTGGCAATCAAATGATGCATGGAAATTGCATAGCCATGTACTCTCTTGAATTGTTTCCCAAAATTGGCTTAATGAAATGAAGATGACAAGTAACTTTTTCCAATTATCATTCCTTCAATTCAACATTCAGTTGTAGAGTGTCAAAGAGAGCTTCACAAATCCTCCAGGGGTCAATAAACAGTATGAGCAGAATTTTAATGATCTCACCTTCACTTTTAAAAGCAAATTTTGGTACTTTTTTAGTGTGTTTCTTTCCATTTCAAAAATGTTAGGTACATGGGCACTGCCCCAACCTTTGCTCCAAAATACAGAGAAAACAATGTTTTAGAAATTTGAGTACTTTGAAAAACTTATCTTTATCTAGCTGGGAAGAATCACAACAATCTAAAACCAAGGCACTGGAGTCAAAATGGATGTGAATCTCAACTCTTCCCTGCAAAGCTGTAGGGCATAAGGAAAATTGCACAGTCTCTGATTCATTTTCTGTAAAATAGGAGCAATATTAATTATTTTTTTATAAAGCTGTAATGAGGATCAAATGGGTTAACATACGTAAATTGCCAGAGAATAAATACCAATTCTCTTTTTTCATAATAAATATAAGTTGGGTTTTATAACCTTCCAAAAGTAGAGAAATCAGGGTTGTATCAATATTTACCTGACACAGTTTATGAGTTGGACCAATTACATATGGATGTGGACCAATTTACTACTATAAGGTACCTTGTCCTCTCTGAGTAGGTTTTTTTTCCCAAGAAAATTTCATAATTCATATTAATATTGTTCAAAGCATTAAAGTCCTGGTGGGAGTTGTCATGGGCCATATAGAAAAACTAGAGGATTACTTGATGGTTTATAAAACTTAGCAGATTCTTTTACTCTACTGGCCTATTCTAGTGGCATGCTCTGATTCAAGTCTACTTTTGATTTTTGCATACCCTAAAACCACACCTTGGGCTGGGGGTTAGCTCAGCTGGGAGAGACCTGCTCTGAGGACCTGGGTTCTATCCCCAGCACTGCAAAAATGGGAGAAAGATGTGGTAGTCACTCTCAAAACAGTCTCAAAACAATCAGGTATTGAAAGCCCTATGATGATACTATGAGTCAGACCTGACTTGATGTCACCTAACAACAACAAAATCACACCTTAGCCTCTAAATCTGTGTTATCCAACACTTGGAAATCTAAGTGCTCATCAGTAAAAAGTAATCTGTGCATACCATTATTGAAATATATTTATTTATAAATGGCATGCATGTACCTCTGTATTAATACAATCCATATATTTTAAAACATGGATAAAAAGTAAGTGAAATAGAAGATATATATATATTTGCAGTACTGGGGAGTTGAACCCCGGGTTTTGTGCATAGTTTTGCAAGTGTCCTATCACTGAGCTCTACACTCTGCTCTTTTTAAATTTTTTTTGAGACAAGGTCTTGCCAATTTACACAGGCTACTTCTGGCCTTGAATTTATAATCCTCCTACCTCTGCCTCATGACCCGAGTCCCTGGGATTACAGGTGTGGGCCACGATGCCCAGCTGAAGTCATAACATTTTCTTGACATGTTAACAATAGGTTATCTTGCATATTCCTTGGTGTGCATTCTGCTTGAGACAAGATGTCTTACCTTTGGAAGTGTGTGATGGTGAGGAATGAGTGAGGCAGAGCAGTTGGTCCCAGAGACAATAATTGCTTTTTTATAAGTTGTTATAACTTTGTTATAAGGCTATAAATCAGCCATATTTGTGGTGTGGCAAATTTTTATATTGTATCCAAGTCAGGCTTCTTTACTTTGCCAGTAAGAACTAGAGGAAACTTGACCTTTGGCTGTCAGCCTGCCATTTTGCCAGCTCAATGCTTTTGTAACCAAACATTACATTGTGTCCTTTGAGATTACAAAATTGGCTGGAGTCCTCATACTGAATCCTATGCAAATTTGCATGTCTTCTCTAAGGTTTCCAGGAGTGAAATGGAGGTCTATATTTCTATGGTTAATCTTGCCATTTTGTTGTTGTTAGGTGCTGTTGAGTTAGGTCCATCTCATAGAGACCTCATAAAGTTTTCAATGGTTGATTGTTTTGGGATTGCTTCAGGAGTGGCTTGCCACATCCTTGTCCTATTTTTGCAGTGCTGGGCATTGAACCCAGGTCCGTCAGAGAGTGTGGAGCAGTGCTCTACCAACTGAGCTAAATCCCAGCCCAAGCGTGTTAGTGCTTCTCAGCTATTCATAGGGGTTTCAATGGTTGATCTTCCTTGCAGTGGTTCTTTCTTCTCATTTTGTGCTCAGCCAGGGGAGAAACATGGGACACCAGTATGGGAGATGATTATAACACAGCAGGAGAGCTGATATCTACAAATAAATTGTTCTTATCCTGTGATCTTTATTCTAAAGACACCCTCAGTTTTTATCTGGCTCTATGCTGAAATGCCTCTTAGACTTCTTGGCCTTCCAGTATGGTGACATATCAGTGTCTCTGAAGATTATCCATCCATCATTCACTGTCCTGGGCAAATTTTTTCAAAGACGTGAAGTCCTCAACAGGGTGGTATACCAGTACTTCAAATAACAGCTTTTGCAACATGATGTATCTATCTTTTGTAAAATGTGATACAAGTTATTAATTCCTAACAGATTATCTTAATATTATTATTAAATAAGACTAGAGCTATGTTACTTGTATGAAACTGTCATTTTTACATCTTTGGGTTATAAGATAACTTCTAGAGTAAAGGTACAAGAAATGTGTTGGGAATTGTGCATAGAATTGAGAGTGTGTCTCATATGTGAGCATCAACTACATAGCAATCAGGTAAAACAAACCCAATTGTATCAGTAGAGAATTCAGTAAGAGATCTCAGAGAATCTGAATTCACCAAGAGGTAAAGGCAGAATTTCAGTCCTGTCACTGTCACTCATGTACTTTTTATTAGAGTAAAAATAACTTCAGGGCAGTGACACAGGAGAAGCTGTTGAGGAACTGTACCAAATTGGTCAGGAAGAATAGGAGAGAGCACTAAGGAGAATCCAGACAAGTGAGGATTTTCTTGACCAGCAAAGACCTGTTATGTTCTCTTGGGATTCTGCATATTTCCTTTAAAGTACTGAGATATACTTCACATAACATAAAACTTATCTAAAAGTGTACAACTCAGTATGTTAAATATATTCACAAAGTTATACAAAAATCACCACTATCTAATTGCAGAATATTTCATCATCCCAAAAAGACCCTCTGTACAAATTAGCAGTCATTCTCTGATCCCACCTCTTTTCAGCCCCTGGCAATCACCAAGTTACTTTCTCTAAGTATTTACGTATTCTAGACATTTCATACAGCAGGTATCAGTCTTTTGTGTTAATTTTTATGGCAGAAAAATATTTCATTATATGTTCATACCATATTTTGGTTATCCATTCACCAAGTAATGGCAAATTGGGTTATTCCCACCTTGGGACTATCATGAATGATACTGTAATGGATACTGGTGTATATTTTTTTTCCATAAACATGTTTTCAATTATCTTTGATATTACTGGATTTTATGGCAATTCTATGTTCAACTTTTTAAGGAACTTTCTACTTTCAATAAAGATTAAATTATTATATATTCCCACCAGCAATGAATGAGAGTTTCTGTTTCTATACATCTTCACCAATAGTGATTGCTATCTTTTTGAATATAGTCATTCTGAGGTTAGTGAAATGATATCTCATTGTGGTTTTAATTTTTTCTAATTGGCTAATGATATTAAGCATCTTTTTAAGGGCTTATTGGCCATGATTAACTTTATCCTTTGAATGCATGTATTTTGCAGTAAAACATTGAAATTATAATGGTTGAAAAAAAATGAGACACTACCCTATATGGTTCCAAATGAAAAGAAATGTAGAGGAAATGTTCAAGATGATTAGAAGTGAAGGAGATAGAAGGGAAATAAAAGGAGATAAGTTTTCTATATTGCACTAAGAATAGTAAAGTTATTGCACCAGTAGACTGTAATAATACTTGTATATATGATGCAATACCTAGAACAACTACTTTGTGGAGTTGAAGTTTGGCTCAGTTGGTAGGGTGCCCTAGGTTTGATCTCCTGCACTGCAAAATGGGGAGAAGGACCTGGAAACTCACTTCTGAAACAATCAGCCACTGAAAACCCTATAAATAGCAGAGAAGCACTATTATAGTGCCAGGCATGGCATAGTGTCAGACAGTGTTGTACATAGGATCACTATGAGTTGGATCTGACTCAAGGGTCTCTAACAACAAGAACAACCACTAGCAAAAGCTATAAAAGACAGTCAAAAATAAAAATAAATCAAAATTGGAACTCTAAAAAGAAAAAATAGCCACAAAAGGCAGGAAAAAGAAAATAGAGAAACAAATGGACAAAACAGAACAAAGACAAAATAAAAAAATAAAATATAAACACAAGCCTTAATCTGTTAATAAGTATACTAACCATAAACAGTACTAATATACCAATTAAAAGACAGATTTTGGCAGATTCAATTTTAGAACATGTCCCAACTATATGCTGTCTATAAAAAACACTTTATATATAACTTTGTAGAAGTTAGAGGTAAAAATATGGGAAAAGATATTAATCAAAAGAAAATGGGAGGTGGATATAACATAAGATAAAGTAGACTTCAGAGCAAAGAAAATTACCAAAGATAGAGAAGGACAGAACATCATGATAAAACTGTCAATCATCAAAAAGACATAGAAATTCCAAATATGCATTATCTAAGCAAAAGAGCTGTCAAGTATTTGATGTATAAGTTGATAGAGTTGAAAATAGACAGCTAAGTATGGTGACACATGCCTGTAATCTCAGCAACTCGGGAGGCTGAGGCAGAAGGCTTGTAAATTCAAGAACAAAGGCAGCCTGCATAACTTAGTGAGACTCTGTCTCAAAATAAAAAGTAAAAATTAGGCTGGTGGTGCAGCTTAGTGGTGGAGCACGTGTATAGCATGGGTGAGGCCAAGGGTCAACTCCTCAGTAGTACAAAAAAAATTTTTTAAAGGAAATAAGATAGACATGTCCACAATTATAATTGGTCACTTCAGTATACCTGTCTCAACAATTAAGAAAACAACTGGACAGCAACTTAGAACAAGTATAAAAACTCAATAACTCTGTCAACCAACAGGAACTAAGTAACATTTTACATAATATCCTACCCAAAAGCAGAACACACATTCTTTCCATGAACCAAAGGGACACATATTAATATAAAATGTACTCTGGGTGAAAACACAAAACTCAACAAGTTTAAAATAATTGAAATAATATAGAATGTATACTCCAACCACATTAGAGTCAAACTAAATATCATTAACAGATAGATGACAGGAAACTCTCCAAATATTTGAAGACTAAGTAACATCCTTTTACATAACCCATGGGTCAAAGAGAAACACTTATGAAAAAAATTTTTTACCACCATGAAATGAAAGAAAATGAAAATGTACTATATCAAAAGCTAAGGGAAACAGCTAACACAATGCTGAGAGGAAACTTTTAGTACTACATACATGCATTACAGAAGAGAAAAATCTCAACCAATAATCTAGGTTTCCACTTCAAGAACAAAGATGAAGAGCAAATTAAACCCAACTCTGGAAGAAGGAAGAAAATAATAAAGATAAGAACAAAACTTGATAAAATTGAAAACAAAAAAACAAAAAAAGGAAAACAATGAAACAAAGAGCTGGTTCTTTGAAAGGTTCAAAAAAATTGATAAGCCACTATCAAGACTGAGGAAGAAAAAAAGAAAGTAGGTACAAGTTAGCAATATCATGAATAAACAAATGATATAACAATCATATAAAAGGATATGCCTGCAAGCATAAAAGGGACTGTTGTGAACAACTCTAACGCATAAATGTGACAACTTAGATGAAATGGTGCAATTTCTCAAAAAAACACATACTACAAAATCTCACCCAACATAAAGTAGATAATTCTTTATAAAGAAAATTAAACTGCCATAATAGATATCTCCAGGCGCAGATGGTCTCATCTGGTAGATCTGGTAGATGGTCTCATCTGGTAGAATGCCAGCAAACATTTAAAGCATTATCACTGATTCTACACAATCTCTTCTGGAAAATAGAAGAGAAAAATTGCCAGTTCACTTTCTGTAGGTAGTATTATCCCAGTATCAAAACCAGACAATTTTTAAAGAGAGAAAATTATAAATATCTGTCATAAATAGATAAAAAATCCATAACAGAGTATTACCTAAATACATTTGTTGTTGTTGTTGCTGGGTGCCAATGAATTGAGTCTGACTCATAGAGACCCTCATAAGGTTTGCAATGGCTGATTGTTTGGGGATTGCTTTAGGAGTGGATTGCCACTTCCTTGTCCCATTTTTATGGTGCTGGGGATCAAACTCAGGTCCTCAGAGTACAGTGTGGCATTCTACCAATTGAGCTAAACATCAGCCTTTAAATACATTTAGCTATATACAAACAGAATTATAAGGATGACCAAGTAGTATTCCTTCCATGTCTGCAAGGGTAGCTCATACAAATTTAAATTTGAAAAATATAAGTGGAGGTGGAAGTAGTATCTAATTGAAATTGAAAAGCATCAATTTTGCTGGTTTGTTGTTACTTTTAGTTATTTCATTGGTAATCTTTATGTGGTGATGTACTTATTTCTGGTTCTTATTATTTTCTTGCTTCCAATGTCTTCATTTTTTAAAAAAAATTTCTCTGTATTTAGCTGAACTACATTCCAAATAGAATTTTCAGAGGATCTAGTTGAATCTTTTCCATATCAGAAAATGTCTATATTTTTCCCTACATTTATGCAATTGATAGTTGGATTGAGTATAGAATTCTTAGTTCAAAATAATTTTCTCTCCAAATTTAGAAGGCATAGTTATATCATGTTCTATCTCTTTTGTTACCAATAAGAAGTCTGATATCATTCTGATTCTAATTTCTTGGGAAATCACCAAATTAGTGTTTGTCCTCTTTGAGAGCTTTCAGGGACTTTTTTATTTGGTGTCATTTTTGAATATTTTTCACTTATCCAGATCTCAGTGAGATTTTGGGGCAAAAGATTTATGTTTTAACTTGGCAATAGGAAATTTATTGCTATAATTGCCGTGGTTATTTCCACTGCTTCCCGACCCTCCATCCCCAATTTCTGTTTCTCTTTCTGGAACTTCTATTATGTGGCTATTATACCTCCTCAAATGATGCTTGGTGCTCTAACTTTTCTTTAGTTTCCCTGTGGCTCTTTATATTTTTGCTTTTAATTTTGGCATTCCTTAGTCTTTTCCTATCTCAATAGCCAGAGTGAGTGGGGGTTAATGTAAATCAGATTATGTCATTCTTCACTCAAACCCACATTTTCCTATTTACCAGAACACAAAGGCCAGAGTCTTTGGAATCACTTATAAAACCCTACATTATCTTCCCCTGGAACCTCTGTGGCCTAATCTTCCAGGACTCATGCCCTTACTCATTTGACTCAGGTACACAGCCACTTTGCTCTATTTCTACCACCTCAGGGACACTTATACCTACAGATTTCACATCTGTTGTTCTACCCTTTGATATTCTCTTGATATCATTCCTCCATGTCTAAATACCTTGCTTATATGTTAATTTTACAGTGGAGTTCATGCTGACATCACATTTAATTCTAAAACCTGCCCCTACTCATGGTACATGAAGAACCATATCCAGTTCCCTGCTATCTTATCTGCTGCCTAACATACTCTGATTGTCCCTTGTTTATTATGTTTGTATTTACTGTTGTCCCCTGAATCTTGAAAGTCAGGTCTGTAAGGATAGGATTTTATGACTGTTTTGTTCACATGTATAACCCAAGCACCTAGCACCTAATACCAGGCCAGATATTATAGATATTAAATGAATACTCACTGAATAAATGAATAGCTTCATGTCCTAGAAAATTATTGTTTTTCTTTCAGCTCTTCAATTAAACATTTTATTCAGCATTTCCATTTCAAATTTACTTAAACTTGTACTTTTTCTTGGATTGTTCCTTGTATCTTGCTTTTTAAAGTTGTAAAATCACCTCATACTACTATGAAAATAATGAATAGAATATTTCTGTTTTTTTCTTGAATTTTCTTAAGAGAAAAGGTGAATCCTACTTTCTAATTCATTTAGTCATTTTTATTTTAAGTTATATGGCAATAGGCAATAATCAAGACTTGAATTGTCAGTGCCAGCTCCTTAAATCAAATTAGCTTAAGCAAAGAAAGGATTTGTTTTATTCCTGCTGATGTAATTGAAAAGTCCATGAGAACATCTACCATTAATTATGGCTGAATTATGTATCTCACTCTCCATCGTTCTAGAGACACTTTGCTCACGGTTAGCAAAGGCTACAAGTCGCCTAGCCTGTAGACATAGCACTGTGGCTTCTGATCTTTTCAGATCTTGGAAGCTAAGCAAGGTCTGGCTGGTTGGAACTTGGATGGGAGACTACCTGAGATCACCAGGTGCTGTAGACTTGGGAGAGGGACCTGGCAAACCAGTCCCCAAAAAAATCAGCCATTGAAAACCCTATGAATAGCACAGGAGCACTGACAATAGTGTTTCATCTGTTGTACATAGGGTCGCTATGAGTCAGATACTGACTGACAACAACAACCACAAGTAGCCTAAGATTTCCATTCTGCCAGTTTACCAACTCCACAGATATATGGGAGTTTCAATGAACATTCATTCAGATTGGCCTGGCCTGAATCACATGACTAATCTTATGGTCAGGTGTTTGGGATTCACTGCTTTTTAAGGTGGAAAGAGGTAAAAGACGAACAAACTCACCTAAACTATATGGGTTAAATTTCCCCAAAGAAAGAGATTTTTATTGCTGTAAGAAGAGGGGAGGCAGAAATTGAGCATCAGACATAATATCTGTGCATTTTGAAATAAAACAAATTTAATTTTTAATCAGACTCTTCAATTATAATGTTACATAAAAATATAAAAGATATATATCTTCAGGGATAGCCACATGAATACAAGCAATTAACTATTTTAATTGCTTTTTAATCTAGTAGGAGCAGTATCTTCAAACTCCTATCTGGGCAGTTATTTGTGGCTCAATAGAATCATCAAGATCCCACTGACCCTCTGATTTAATTTGTATAGACTATCAATATGAGATTAAATTCATGTGATTGAACCTTCGATATATTCCTATGTCTTTCAACCTATGTTAGGCAAATGTTCTTTTTTCTGTAAAGCAATAATACCTACATTGCTAATAATGCCCCTAAAGAACAAATAGTATAATTAATTCAGTTTAAAAAGGTAAGGATCACAGGGAAGGTTGGTGTATGCCTACAACTCCAGCACTTGGGAGGCAGAGGCAGGACGATCACTGCAAGTTTGAGGCCAGGCTGCACTACATAGGGAATTCTAGGTCAGCTAGAACTATATAGTGAGACTGTGACTCACAAAACAGAAACAAAACCAACCAAATAAAAAAGGAGTAGGGCCCAAGGCTATAGCTCACTGGTGGTGCTCTTGCCTATCATACATAAGACCCTTAGTTTAATCTTCAGCATGGGTTTATAAGAGGAAGAGGGAGAGAAAGAGAATATGAAGCAGAAAACATACAATAATAACATGGTAGTAATTTTTCTACCAATAACTTTGCTGTTGAAGATTCTTAAGTGTTGCCAAATATTTTCACCTATATCATCTAATCATTTGGTGTGTGTTCTCAGCAAAGTAACAGGATAGAGATCATTGTGCCCTTTTACAAAGCAAGAAAACAGGAGTCATTTTAGGTAAATATAATATTTATACATACCATAACATGGTTTATATTAGAGATCTCTGTTTAAGTTTTTACCTCATCTGTTAGGATTATGAGCTACATTTGAATAGATATCCTGTGTTACTTATGTTCATATTTCCAAGTCTTAGTTTGTACCAGGATCAATAAAAAATATATTTTTTCTAAGATATAATTTAATTCCTAAGGTCACAAAGCTAAGTTACCTATGGCTAGGATGAAAACCAAATTCTTGTGCTATTCAATACATGTACACTGCTCATTAAAATGCAACACATCACATGTGTTTTAAAATAAGTGAACACAATAACCTGGGGGCAAGTAAGATGACACCTAACAAAGTCTGAGTCAGGTGTCCCAGCAGGAAGCAGATGACACATTCAAGCTGGATGATTGAGGGAGGTTAATAAAGGAACTATTATAAAAGCTAGGGAGGCAAAGAAGGGAGAGCATAGGGCCCTGAGCCTACTAATGGAAGGAAATACCACAACTCCTGTACCTATAGAGGTCAGGTGTTCTCAGACCACAAAGAAAGCCCTAAGGGCAGTGGCACAGGAGTTGGGCTCTCCTTTGATGCTGCCAACTAAGTTACTGAGATCCAGCAAGCAGAGAAACAGAACGACAAATATTCTGACTTTGCCCCCTTTCCTTAATCCTGTTATTCTGATGCACCCCATGGCTAAAGCCAACCAAGAGACAAAGGACAAAGTACCCTTATTAATGCATTCATCTCAGATATTGTCCCAAAGGTCAGATAGCAGCTTAGAGAAAGATGAGAATAGACCTAGGGGATCAACAGAAGATAGCCCACCTGGACAGTTTGCTACAGAAACCTTAAATGTCAGAAGAGAAAACCTACTTGTCTACTTAGTCTAGGCTTTACTAGAGACTGAGGAAGCTGATAGACTCAGAAGAACCTGGTATTAATGCTGGGCATGGTGTCATGTGCCTGTAATCCCAGCAGCTTGGGAGGCGCAGGCAGGAGGATCTCAAGTTTGAGACCAGAGCCAGTCTGCATAACTTAGCGAGACCCTGTCTCAAAAAAAAGTAAAAAAAAAAATGGGCTGGGGGTGCAGCTCAAGTGGTCCAGCACTTGCAGAGCATACAAGCGTGAGGGCCTGGGTTCAACACCCCAGTACCACAAAAAAAAAAAAAAAAAAAAAAAAGAATCAGCAGCAGCAGCTAGTATTGTAACAGTGCTGCTGCACCCTTTGGAAGAATTACTTGTTCTTGTCAAAAAGCATAAACAGATGAGATGCAGGGTTTCACTCACCCCTTAACTGTGTGCTGCTGTCAGTTGTGACTACAGATCTGAGTTCCAGAGGATTGTAGGCTGTGATTTGTATCCAAGATCTTCCACTGAGCCACTGGCATACTCTGCACAGTAAGTACTGGCTCAATCTAACCCCACTGAAAGTATCAAAGCATATTCTTCACTAATTGAAAGTGACAGTGCAGTTACCCCTCCTTTTTTTAGAGAACAAAATACTGATTGAAAGACTGCTCTGCCTCTGAACTCCAAACTGCACACACAACAGAAGCCAGTGAATCAGTTGGGTCTGTTTCTTCATGAATAGATCTTCTATGTGAAGTGTCACCGGGAGTCCTTACTTGCAAAGTCTCCACTGCTCGCCCTCGCTAAGCCAGCAGTAGTCTTCCCTTTAATTTACTTGGCATGACTTTTCCTCTTGGGCCACGATGATCTCAGCTGTATTAGTGTGCAACTGGTACACACAGAATATTAAGCAAATGGCCTGAATAAATCTCTCGCAAGTAAAGGGCCAGACTCACGCTTCTGGTGTTAGTGTCTAAAAATTGGGAAGAGCCACATCTGGTTCTACCACTGTATGACAGGTGAACTCAATCATCTTTCCAGAATCTGGAAATTCTATCTATTGAAAGAGATATTCGGTACGGGGGGTGTGTAGCTCAGTGGTAGCATTCATGGGATCCTGGGATTGATACTCACTCCAAAAATAAAAAAGAAAGAGAGAAAAGAAAAAAGACATTTAACTTCTATTCCTACTAAATCAAAGTTACTCCTAGGGTTAGTATAAGCGATGAGTCATATTAGCACGTCAGCTTATTTCCATGTTACGTAAATAGTGTTTTGTTATTCTTGACTAATATTAGAGTCAGAATCCTAATCTGTGACAAGGGAACTTTTGAGGGGATTTCTAAAATGAACAAATGAAAGTCCTAACCTGAATGACTTTGGTTAAATGAAACTAAACCCTGGTTTGCCAAGAGAAAGAACACAGAAGAATTGATTTAAAACAATAACAAATCTCTTCTAAGTATAGTCAGATTTGGGTCTAATAGGGACATCCATACTCATTTCTGTATTGTCACAACAATGCTGTGTTATAACGTATCCCAAAATGGTTTAAAACAATCGATGTTTATCATTACTGCTAAGCATATAGGCAAACTCAACAGGTGTTCTGGCATTACCTGGACACACTCAGGGACTTATAGCAAGCTGTGGTTTAGGGAACAGCTTTCTTGACCTCTTATTGGGTATCTCACACATTTTAGGTGGCTTAATTCCAAGCAGGTGTAGGTCGGGTTCAGCCAGAATAACTAAGATTTTCTCCATTAGTTTCTCCCATCTCTCCAGCAGGATGTTATTGTTGTTAGATGCTGTTGAGTCATGTCCGACTCATAGGGACCCTGTGTACAACAGAACAAAACACTCTCTGCTACTATGCCATGGTCAGCACTATGTCAGTGCTTCTTTGCTATTCACAGGGTTTTCAATGGCTAATTGTTTGGGGATTGTTCCAAGAGTGGGCTGCCAGGTCCTTCTCCCATTTTTGCGGTGCTGAAGGTTGAACCCAGGGCCTCAGAGTGTGCACAACAAGCATTCTACCAAATGAGCTAAACCCCAGGCCCCTCCAGCAGGATAGCCAAGGCTTATCCCATTTTGTCTGGGCATGGTTGAGACCTAGGCTCAGAAGTAGCACATTTCACCTTGGCACCATTCTTCTGGTCCCCAAACCAGCCTAGATTTGAGGATTAGGCAAAAACACGCTGTTGCTGGATAAGAAAAACTACAAAATCACATCACGAAGGATGTGGATATAGGAAGTTTTGGAGAATTGAGGCCTTCTTTGCATTCCATCCACCAGTACTCTCCTCTACTCTGAATTTTCTTATGAGCAATACTCAAAGGCTTTTAAACATCTGGGAAGGTTCAGAAATTCTGACATTTCTCCACCAGCATGCCACTACCACAGGCAAGCCAAATTTGTACTTAGAGCAATCTATACTACGTGCCAACTATTTTTATGAATGTACAAGTTTGGCTGACAGATATTTTCTAATATTTGAAAGATCTCATCTGTGCTACGTCAATAATCAAATCGGATGCAGTCACTGGTGGTATGATAGCATTCTTGGCTATCCTTTTAACAAGATAATTCTTAAATCATTGTTTATTTTATGTATCAGTTTTAATTCACAGAATAAACATGTCATTTTCCTGTAGGTTCCATCTCACATAACATTTTTAGAAGGAGGATAGTTATCTTTACTTACGCATACTTAGAAATATGGGTCCTAGTACAAGGGACAATTATATAGCACATTTAGTCATATCTCTCAATGCCAAAAAGTGTGTGTGTGTGTGTGTGTGTGTGTGTGTGTGTGTGTGTTTGAAAATTTTTTTTATTTCTGCAGCTGTAGACAGTTTCTTCATTTAACCATGGAGCTGCAAAGTGGAATTTTGATCAATATCAGTAGCATTTTTTTTTTGCTTGGTCTTTGTTAATCAAAGATATTTGTTTATGGACATGTTGAATATAGCGACAATAAAATTAAATGATACTATTGGGAAAATAAAATGGATAATTACAATGCAATCACTACAGAAGATATAAAGTGACATAACTAAAACAGTGAATGTAGTCCCATTAGTGGTCTTGTTGTTGTTGTTAGGTGCCATCCAGTCAGTATCTGACTCATTGAGACCCTCATAGCGTTTTCAATGGCTGACTGTTTAGGGATTGCCTTGGGAGTGGATTTTCAGGTCCTTCTCCCATTTTTGCGGTGCTGGGAATTGAACTCAGGACCTCAGAGACTGCAGTGCAGTGCTCTACCAACTGAGCTAAATTCCAGCCATTAGTGGTCTTGGGTACGTCAAAATCCAGCAAAGGCAGCTGCTTAGATATGTTTGCTCTTAAGAGAAAGCTTGAAATGAGAAAATGTAGTAGTCTTCCATTTAGAGGAGGCTGCATTTTTCTAACTAGTTATAAAGTGGGAAAATAATTTTACATGCTAGGCTATGAGACCTGTGATATTTTTGCCAGTGCTAGTCGGGTTTTAAAACATCAGGGAATTGTATGTTGTAAGACTTATGTGAAGAAACACTATTACTTTAGCCATTCATTGTCTAATGTTCTAGCTTGAAATCTCGTATCTCACAACCTTTTAATCTCTTCAGCTTGTTGAATTCCTTTGAATCCAATGGCCTGGGCCAATAACCATGCTATACGTGGAGATTATAATCTGTGCAAGCCTTGGGTTTCAGAACTCTATGTTGGCTTTTATTAGCCCGACACTACCAAATGTCTCAGGTCACTGAAATCATTATTTATTTAGATAAGATAATTATAATATTTTAAAATAAGTCATTTTAAAGTTCTATGTTGGAGAAAGATGAGTTCTTGATTGAAATCATGGCTCCTACATTATTAATTGTGTGACACCAATAACACAGAAGTTTACTTCCTTCGACCCCATGGTCTTCACCTTTAAATTGGGTATAATAATACTATTTATCTGATAGGATAATTGTAACCATGCAGTGAGGAATGTGCATGAAGTAAGCATGTAGCAAGCACTGAATAACTAGTAATAATTAGAAGTCATGCTTACTTTAAAATGCACCAATATCCTAAGTTCTTTGATAGGGTATATAACCAATACAAGATAAAAGGACTAAAAATGTTCATACTGAAGTTAATCACTAAATAGCTCAGTCTGATCACCCTTCAGTATAAGCTACACTTACTTGATAAGCCCAGCCAATGTAACTACAGCTTTTAATCACTGGTTTTTTTTCTTGCTCCACAGACAGCCAAAGATCATCAGATATGTGCAAGAAGTGTCTGATGTGAAAAATGGAGACAAAGCAAGTAGGAAAAAGCAACCAGATGGAACAGAAAGCAGATTTGGAAGACTTAAAAAATAAGTAAAGTTCATTAACATTATGGAAGGAATTGGAAATGAGACCAGGGTGTTAAAAAATGATCATTCCTAGGATACACAATAAAAAACATGACTGAGGAAAATTGAGGTAGAACACTAGGAAGAGCCAGGAAATTCTACAGAAGGTAGAGTAAAACAATGAAAACATGGAAGACAAGAAAGAAAAAATAAAAAAAAAAATTGATGGGCAGGCATGGTGGCTCACACCTTTAATTCCAGCAACTCAGGAAGGGGAGGCAGGAGAATCGCAGGTTCAAGACCAAAGGCAGACTGTATAATTTAACAAGACCTTGTCTCAATTTAAAAAATAAAAAGGGGTTGGGAGTGCAGCTCAGTGGCAGAGCACTTGTAAAGTATATGTTCAGCCCCCCAGTGCTGTAAAAAAAAAATAGATGCCCAATCTATGAGAGCTGTTATAAACAACAAGTGGTATTCCAGGGGAGAAAATGAAGAAGTAACAATTCTAGAACATTTCCCATAATTATAAGACATAATTTTATAGATTAAAAGACTCTAATGAAGGACCAAGAGAGTGAATGAACACACCACAGACCAAAGTCCAAAATTCATATAAGTTCAGAACACTGGGGACAAAGAGGGAAAACAAAATGAAACAGAACAAAATAAAACAGATAATTGTCATTTGAAGGATCAAGAAAAACAATATGATTCCTTAAATCAGTGCTAATCAAAGGCAGTGGGAGAAAGTAAGCTTTCCAAACCTGAGACAATCTATTTCTAAACTAGAATCTTTCCATTCAGCCAATCTATCAATTAATCATGAACAGCAGAGTAAAAGCATTTTCATGTATGTTGACTCTCAAATAGATGACCTCCCTGTTCCTCTTCTCAGGAAGCCACATAAACATAAACTCTTTGAAAGCTAGAAGCAAACATGAGGAAGATAAGAATTAGCAGTTCCAACTCAACAATAGCACAAAGAAAACACTCAGCTTAGATATGAATGGAAACCTCTGGAACAACATGGAGTAGAATCCAGATTTGGAGCAGGGTGAACATCTCCAGAAAAGATGTCTCCAAGAAGAGGTTGAGAGAATTCTTAATGTGTCTGCACACATCACAGGGAGCTTTTAACAGTTGAGGCTATGTCTGTCTTGAATTAGTGATAAGAACCAAGCCAGCTGATCAAATGATAATATAAGACATGTAGAACAAAACATCATCAGGCAATGAAAAGTAATTATGGCAGTTGCATGACTCAGATACAATAGTGAATACATATATATATATATGTATATATATATGTATATATATATAATATATATGTATATATATATATATGTATATATATATATATATATATGGGTGGCTATGAGTTAGGCATGATTACACAGCACCTGAAAAAAAATATACTTACATAAGTATATAAAATATAATTATGTATTAAATAATATATAACAGGAACAATATAAACATGAAATAGAGTAAATCAAAATTAAGATAAGCCCATAGTTATGATGAGATAATGAAGGCAGAGTAAAGATGGGGAGAGGATGATGGAAAAAGTAATTTCCTCTTCTTTAGTCTAGGAAATCAACACACAATGGATAGAGTGAATCAGTAAGTAGAAATATAAGGAAGGTATTTAATGATATGGGGCTTTCTGCCAAAACAATTCACTAAAATAGATGAAAGTATGCCTGAAAAGATGGAAATTGGGTGAGGGTTGGACAGGATGGTGCTTCTGTTTCTAAGAAGCTTTGTAGATTTATTGGATCCTTCAAAGCTAAATGTTTTTACAACTTGATGAAAATAAAATTTGAATGTTAAAACAATGTGTCTGTGGCATTACTTATTCAGTGTCTTGACAAATGAAGGTAAATATTTCCCAACATAAATTGATTTGTGGGAGCTTTTAAACATGAACACACACACACACACACACACACACACACACACACACTTGCATACACATTGATCTAATCATTATCACCAAGCACCTATTTTCTAGATAGAAAACTTTTTCTGTGTAGCACTGCATTTCTTTGTCTAATGTTTATCTGTAGATTTTATCTCACATTCTTGAGAGCTGAAACCTATTAAACAACTTTACAGCAAAGGCTAGTCAACCAGAAACAGTGACCAGTCTTTTCATTCTCTCTCCTACCCCTGAAATAAACTACAAAAACATAAGCAAAACAAAACAAAAAACAGAGTACAAATATAGGATATATTGCTGGGTGCCATCACACACACCTGTAATCTCAGTGACTCAGAGGCTGAGGCAGAAGAATCCTGATTTCAAGGCCAGAAACAGCCTGTGCAACTTAAGAGTGACCTTGTCTCAAAATAAAACATATTAAAAAGAGGTTAGAGGTGCTTCTCAGTAGAGCACTTGCCTAGAATGTGTGAGGTCCTGGGTTCAATTCCTCAGTCCCATGAAAACAAACAAAACCAAAATAACAAAACTACACACACACACACACACACACACACACACACACACACATGTATAAATATTTTTAGCTACATAGAATATACTTTATTTTTAAAAAACGTTTCTCGAAATAGACCATTTTAATTGGTCTCATTGAAATTTGTAAAAGCCTTTGACTAAATTAGAGATTAAAAATTAAATACATACTAAAAGGACAAATAATTCTATAAATAGTGAATCACTATATTTAAAAGTGCAAACATCAAGCATTAGCAACTTCTAATAAAGTAGCGTTCTTTCTCTGAGTAGCACTGGTCATTGTACTATGAGGAAAAAACCAATTCTCTCAGAATTCAGTGATGAAAGGAAAAGCATTAGGAGAAATTACTTTTCTGAGTGTAGATTTAAGCAACGTGTTAACTTTCTCATGTGGTTCAATCTTGATTTTTCCACCACAGTAGCACCTAAAAACATTCTAATGTGAGCAAACAGGTGATTGATGAAATGTAGTGTCAACATGGACATTTTGCTCAACTTCCACAGTCTGTCAAAGCTCAGCATGTTACTCCATTACATGGCACAGACCTCAGCTATTCTGTACAGAATAAATACGTCCAGAAGTGAGGCTTAAGACACATGCCTGGAAGGCACAGTGATTATTTATGTCTAACAAAATATTTGGATTCTCCTCAATGTCAAGATGTTCATTGGTAAGAAATTAGTTCCTAAGAAAGTTGGAAGTAGGACTCCAGGACATTGACTGTGGCACTAACAGATTACACAGGTGCTTTTTCACTCCAATGGATTTCTGGCTAAAAGTACTCTGTTATGATAGGCTTGGGGTGTGGCCCCAAATTCTCCATTTCCAAGAAGCTCCCAGGCAGCACTGATGCTGCTAGACTATGGACCATACATTGACAAGCAATGTGATAAATAACATTAATATCTTCAAATTTACTAAATTCCTAGGTTTCATATGTTGGGCTCATGAAAGAGAAAGATCTAATCATAGAACCCAATAGATTGCTCATTATATTCTAAGAACTCAATTAACATATATTAGGTGACTGCTTTCCCTGGAAAATCATAGGATTAAAAGAGAAACTCCAGAGGATAGATCTTAGCCACATTTAATGAGAGATGGACTATTATCTATATATGCTTAGTGCAATTTGATATTTCATTTGTCAAAATAATGTGAATGAGAAGTTCTATTTTAATAACTGAATTTCTCAATTGCTTGTGGAGAAGATTAATTTGCAAGACTATAAACTAGATCCCTCAAACATTATTTTATAGAGAACATGTATTTTGCAAGATCATTTTCTTAGATTTTTCTTTACCGTGGGTTTTGCTGCAAGTTGTTTTTGTTGCTACATGGTTGTTATGGGCCCAAATTTTATATTCTTTTACCTTGATGTAGTTCCGCCATTTTTCTGTCTTCATATATAATATATATCCTGATGCAAATATGCTGTATTATGTGGGATTACTTGTTTATAGAATATTTGTGGAATTAATTAAAACCATATATTTTATACCACAGAGAAAGAAATAACACATATTTATAAGGCAATAAACATTTCGTTATTTTAAGAGAGACAGTGAAAGTTTCAAGAGATCCTGACATTATTTCTTTCTGTAAATCATGGGTTGGAAGAGTACAGCTCATGGGCCAAATATAGCTTGCCACCTTTTTCTGTAAATAAAATTTTATTGGGACAGAGACAAACTCTGTCATTTAGATATTGTCAATGGCTGTTTTCAGTCTAGAGTGGTGGCATTGAGAAGTTGTGACAGAGACCATCTGACTCACAAAACCTAAAATATTTACTCTCTGACTTTTGCCAAAAATGTTTGCCCATCCCTTTCATATAGCTAGAGAATATTCTTTCTAATATATTAATTTGAAAAAGTGCCAGTCGCTAGTATTGCAATCTTCTCTTGGTAAGACTAGCCTTAGGCTGTAGGATGATTCCAAACCTCTCCTCATTTCATTCTTGAAGATTTAGGGGTAATATAGCTAAAAAAGAAAACAGAGTATAATTTGTTTAGAGGGAGAGGAGTTTCTTTCTGTTGTTTTCACTCGCAGCTTAATGTTTTTTTTTTTAAACCCCAACTGCAAAAAAAAGGTGACTTCTTTCTTTTAAAGTAGTTTCTATTTTTTTCTCTGTAGGCAAGAAAATGGGGGTATTTTTGCATCATATATTGATGTTTTCAATTTTTAAACTAACTTTAAATAAACTATTTCTAGATTAGTTTTCTTTTTCTATCTGTAATATAATCACTGCCATCTGTTGCTTGGCCTAGCTGTTCTTTCCTGCTCTTCATACATGTTTGCATATATGTGTCTGATATTTAATATATTCTAATGTGGAAAATATATGGTAGAAAAATGCAAAATACTCTTATAAAATATTTGTACTTACTCAGCATCCATATGTACAAATTGAATTCATTTCAACTGATTCAAAAAAGTTTAGTACTTTGAACTGCTAACCTGGTCTCACTTTTAGTGAGCACAAAATCCCAGCTCTACATTGTTCTTTATCTATATAATTTGCTTTGGCATCACAAAACTGGGTCAACAATGATGGATTATTTATTTATTTCAGTCTTTAAAACCAGAGGGAAATTGGAATATATTGCTTTCTTTTTAGTAAAGCTATTTAGTTAGATGAAGAACAAAATTGTCCAAAGCCTTGATCTGTCAATTCCCTAGCACACTATAATATCAACATTAACATAAAAGATGATATTCAAGTGAGAAAAAGCAAGACTTCAGAGTGTCTGTAAATCATCTCAGATTGACATAAATGGTGATGTTTGCTCTAATTATGTAGCTGCTACCAGTAGCATTGGGACCGATTTTTAATCAAATGCATTACTATGCTAGCTCCCTCATGACCTATACTCACAAACACTTGGGGTGCAATTCTTCTCCCTGAAAACCAGTGTTTCTATACTGATGCTGGGGATAATAGGGCAAAGTTATTTTAAATTTTGGTAGAATGACTGAGAACCAGGAATTTCTTTAGGAACAGAATCTTAGGAAAATATATAAAACAAAACAAAGCATAAAAAAAGACACTTTTTTTTTTTCCTAATCTGCTGGCATGAGCATTGAAGTGCAATTTGGAGGGCTTCTGGAACAAAGCAACAGGAATCAAAGCTACTAGTGTTTGCTGTTTGTATCTACGTCAGTTAGAGTTAGTTGTTGCTACATAGGATGAAAACCTCCAAATTACAATGGTTTAAACAAGACGGAAGCTTATTTTTTCTCTAGTTAAAACCTAAGTTATCCAAAGTGGTGTGGTAGTTGGGAGACTGGACTTCTATCTTTCTGTTCTACTAATCTAGCTTCTGGCTTTGGTTCTCAAGGTTATATCCTGGGTGGAGCTTCAGCCAAGAAGTCCACATTCTAGGCAGCAAGGAGGGGGAAGTGGGAAAGGTGGAGCAAAGCACATTTCTACTCCAAGTTAAACTGAAGTCTTGCTACAAGTGGACACTAGAAGAATGGATAGTGACTGGCAGCTAGAAATCTGTAAGAAAGCCTCTCTGTAAAGTGACTTGTCTCCATCCCCTTCTTACGTTTTAAAGAATACTATGAATAGTTATAACCAACAATGCAGTTCTTACTCTTGTTGGCTCTTAGTTCCCTGAGGTGGGATGACTGTAGTAAAATGAGAGAATATTAAAAAGAGAAATCCTAATCTGAAGCAAAGTCATGTCCATGTTTGTTAAAATCTTGGTAGAAGGAAAAGTGCAGAAATGTAGAATTTAACTTCAGGTTAACTTGGAAGAATCATTACAAACCAAAACAAAACTTTTTTTTTTTTTTTTAAGAAAATGTGAATCCGTTCAGTGTTCAAAAGCATGAAAACAAAAAGAAATCTCCTTTAGATTCTAATACCTACAACCACAGACATCACTGGAGACCCAAAGCTTGGTGCTTCTATTTCAAGCAAGAAAGAAATAGGGGTGTGTTGATATTTTTGTGAACACAGAAGATGCATATCTGGAAGATAATTGACTCATGAAGATTATGTGTTGACTCATATGTCTTCATCACTCCATGTGAGGGTTCAGAGATGGCAAGGAAGGAAATTATAGGGGTGAGGCAAACACCCCTTGTCAGTTTTGAAGCATTGTTTCTGCAGTCTTCCTTCCTTAACACCTGCATCTTCTGTGAAATCCAGATTCTGCTGAGTGTCTTTCCTAAAACATTTTTGGATCTGAGCTTCCAAATTCTTTTTTGGAATTGTGTATAAGGCGATCAGCCAATTTCAGTGAAAGCCTTTGCTTAAGTGGATATAAGGTCATTTTTCTTAATTTTTGAGAAAAAAGCCCATACCATTTTTATAATATAACTAAAGTAATTTGAAAAGCTTTTTTCTTTTGTGTAATAAAATTTACAGAAATATATTTTACTGTTAAGAAGGAGTCCAAATAAGCCTCCAAGGAAGGGGAACTATGGCTCTTTTCCATGTGCTGGTTATAATTTTAAGTTGTCTTCTGCTGAAGGTCTGCCTGTCTCTGTATTTTCCTGGATAACTTAACTCACTGAGTCAGAACTTTGCAATTTCATCAGGATGCATTTTCTATTTACCATTTAAGACATGTAAACCTTATCTTGTTTATTAATGTGAGATGTAATAATAATGATGATGCCAATGACATTTAATCCTTGGCTCACATACTTTATATATTTATTCATATCATTGTTCTGGGAAGGTGAACAAGTCGTCAGAGTGACCTTCTTCCATAGAGCTATTCATGGCCTCTGGGTAATGGAAACCCTGCCTTCTTCAACACATTCCTGAGGTCACCGTGGTGAGCATCTCCATCCTTCCAGGCAGTCAGGGAGACTGTGAGGAGCAGTACATGTGGAGGATTTTATGTGCCAATGACTACTGATTATAATCCAAATGTGGTTATTACAAAGCTGGTCTTGGGTGATTTTTCTTCATATTTCTCCATTATTTTTTCAAAAAAAGACGGAGTTAGAGGGACCCTTGTGCCTAGATGCAGTTAGAACTCATTATTCATGATGGAAAAGAGCCTTTCAATTCTGGAAGGTTAGAGATGAAAATGGAAATGATTAAAGTTTATAGAATCAATGCAGGCAAAAAGAAGCTGACTAAACCACAGATCATAGGATTAGGATACTATCTTTGAAGACTGAGTTATTTTAGAGGTCATAAAGGAAATATAGCATAATTTTAGAATAGTTATAACTATGTTAAGTACTATTAATCAACACTGTGTGATAGGGACTTACATACATGATTTTAGTTGATCTTTATAATTGCTCTTCCAGATAGCTTAGTGTGGTTATTAAATTTTCAGGCTGGAGGGCCAAATTACCTGTGCTTAAATTCTGTTTTTTTCACTTATGAGCCAGAAAATTTTGGGGTAATCAATTAACCCTTCTCTTACTCAATTTCCTCAACAATAAGGATCATAATAGTAACCTGGTTCATAGGGTTAATGTAAACATGAATTCATTCAGAGTATAAAACCCTTTAGTGCCTGGCACATAATTAGCTTTGATTTTTATATTATTTATATATTTACATATTTCAGAAGGGGTAATAGACTTTCCCAAGGTCACATAGTAATGTGTGGAACTGGATATTTAAAAGGTTGTTGTTGCTGTTGTTAAGTGCCATGGAGTCTGTGTCCAATTTATAGAGACCCTATGTACAATAGACAATACCCTATTGTTGTACTTCCCTGCTATTCATCGGATTTTCAATGGCTGATTGATTTTTTGTGGTGGGGGAGTGTGTTGTTGGGTCCTTCTCCCAAGCCTACAGCACCTGGTGTGCCCAGGAAGTCTCCCATCCAAGTACTAACCAGCCCTGACCCTAGCTTCCAAGATCTGACTGCGTCAGATGCCACAGCGTATGGCTGCAGACATTTAAAAGGTAGGTCTGCAAAAATCAAAATACCTGTCCTTTCCATTGCAGTAGACCTCAGATGAGTTTTGAATTGATAAGAGACTGGGATACCTACCACAACACAGTTTCTAGGGGAACTGGTAATATTTATATTATACTGTGGTTAACAGTTGTTGTTGTTGTTGTTAGGTGCCATCGAGTTGGTATCCGACTCATAGCGACCCTCTGTACAACAGGGGAAACACTATTGTCAGTGCTTCTCTGCTGTTCATAGGGTTTTCAGTGGCAGATTGATTTTTGGGAGGGGATTTCCAGGTCCTTCTCCCAAGCCTACAGCTTCTGGTTTTCCCGGGTGGTCTCCCATCCAGGTATTAACCAGGCCTGACCCTGCTTAGCTTCCGAGATCTAACGGGATTGGATGCCACAGGGCTATGGCTGCAGGCGTGGTTAACAGTAGGGAAAAGGTATTCAGATTTCTGTGTTAAGTTCTAGAAGTGACAACCATGGTGGTTAAGAGTCAAGGTTCTCTTGCGTATGGTGGCATATGCCTATAATTTCAATGACCTGGAAGGGTGGAAGCAGGAGGATCTTCAGTTTGAGGCCAGAGGCAGCCTGCATAACTTTGTGTCTCAAAACAAAACAAACAAACAAAGAAAGCTGGGGATGCAGCCCAGTGGTAGAGCACTTGCAAAGTATGTGATAGGTCCTGGGAAGAGTCAAAGTTCTAAAGTTAGACTTCCCAGGTCTCAGTCTCAGTTCCAAGTTGAGTTCCAAGCCTCAGCTTTATAATTGGTAAAAAATTATGGTAATAATTTTACATACCACATCAGTTGACAGTAACTCTAAGTCTTAACCAGTAAAGATACTTATCATCACACTTACCAGGAAAGCTAGAGATAGTTGAAAGGGTTAAGAAGGCACGAATCTCAGGAAAAGAACAAGGGTCTTTGCATCTTTCTACTTGGCAATCCTACTTACATAAGGGATGGGGGGGGTCAGCAAGAGAAGATGGAGAATGAGAAGATGGAGAAGAAGAAGGAGAAGGAGGAGAAGGAGAAGGAGGAGAAGCAGAAGGAGAGAAGGAAGAAGAAGAAGAAGGAGGAGGAGGAGGAGGAGGAGGAGAAGAAGAAGAAGAAGAAGAAGAAGAAGAAGAAGAAGAAGAAGAAGAAGAAGAAGAAGAAGCAGCAGCAGCAGCAGCAGCAGCAGCAGCAGCAGCAGAAGAAGCAGCAGCAATAGGAGGAGGAGGAGGAGGGGGAGGAGGAGGAGGAGGAGGAGGAGGAAAAGTAGAGGAGGAGGAGGAGGAGAGAGGAGAGAGGAGAGACCCAAGCCAGTTATAGACAAAGGAGAATGGAATTACTATACTATTACAGACCATCGTTCATTCCCTGGGAGGAGGAAGGACCCACTTTCCCTAAGCATGTTGTTGTTGTTAGGTGCTGTCGAGTCAGTATCCAACTAATAGCGACCCTCATAGGGTTTTCAGTGGCTGACTGTTTCGGGATTGCATTGGGAGTGGATTGGCAGGCCCTTCTCCCATTTTTGTGGTGCTGGGAATTGAACTCTGGTCCTCAGAGACTGCAGCGCAGCACTCTACCAACTGAGCTAAATCCCAGCCCTTCCCTAAGCATAGGTGCCATGATTTCCTTTTAAGACAGAGTGTGGCGAGTGCTGATGAATATACTCTGGTGTGTCTGGGAAGTGCTCAGCTTAGTGCTCTGGCTTATAGCAAGTGCTGACTAGAAGTTAGCTTTGATAACTCCCTGAGGCTGATGAGGCTGACATTCCAGACAACAATTCTGTACTCTCCCAGAATACAGACTTTCTTATTGTTTCCCAAAAACAAAACAAAACAAAACCAAAACAAAAAACCCCAAAGCATTGAGATTGATGGATCACCGGTCTGGCTCACACAATTTTGGATGGTCTTATAGGTCCCTTGACAGACTTGAACCTTGCTGCTTCAAGCCTTATCTCCACCATGAAAGGGAATCATTCTGCAGCCCTGCTGTATTAAGTTGCATTGTTTTGCTGGTAGATAAGCTCTATAGCCCAAATTTGTTCGGAAGACAACCTCTGTTCAGAATGCTACAACTTTTCTCTCTTTTGTACATTCATATTCACAACAGCAGATGGGAGGGATAAAGAATGCCTGATAAAACCCTCAAACATCCATTGCTATGATAGTGGTGCATAGCACATGACCACCAACTCAGCTGCATTCAAAGGAGAGCATTACTGCTGTGCTCCTGGGTCTGAAGGTTGGCTACATTCTAGTAGACCTAGGATGGATTCCATTGGACTTGCCTCCAAGCTACAAATGAGGCCCAGGTCTGCCATATGTCTGCTTTGAAAAGAGGGTCACAGAGGGCAGGTTTATGTCAGGGCAATGATAAGAAACCAGAGAGGGGAAGCCTTGTGTTGCAAACATATGTCAAGCCTTACAATATCCCACAGTATTCAAGATGAAGAGGGTAGATAAATCCAAAGCACATCTTATTGAAAACTATAAGATCATGAGATCAGATATTTGGATACAAGGAGGGGAATAGAGAACAGGAACACAATGGGCCAATCTACCTTCTCATTCTGCTTACAGTCCATTTTGAACCTTCCAAATTCCCCTTTTAGTGGGCATAGTCCTGGTCTGTCTTGATGTCCTTAGCTACTCTGATATGTAAAATCTATTTGCCTAATAATTTTTCCAGTGGATAACAAGGTATTGAGGGAAAAACAAAAGGAAAGAATAGGATAACCTGGAAAGATCTATTGCATGGACAACTGGGAAGGCCTGGAACCCTGGAAGGAGAGTGTTTTTGCAGTCCCCTTATGAAGGAGGATCACTGTGAGCAGGCAACCAGTGCCATTTGTGAGGTAACCAGCAAGTCAAGGCTTCTGGTTAGAAGGATTATGGATGGCAATCTCAGGTTTTAGTTTAGGGACGCATAATTTGAATTAAAATAGTTTTTAATGAAATTGTCACAAGTACCTTCCAAGAACAAGGCAAGCCCCCTCCCAAAGACCAACTGAATCAGGAGCCTTGCTCATCAGGCTGTTCATGGTGATCAATTTTTGTGTGTATTTGTGTTACTAGGGATTCAACCTCAGACTTCCTGCATGCTAGGCAAGTTCGCTACCACTTAGCATTTAAAAAAAATTTTATTTTGAGACAAGGTCTCACTATGTTGCCCAGGCTGGCCTCAAACTTGCGATCCTCCTGCCTTCACCTCCCCAGTAAGGTGGGATTACAGTGTACGCCACTCCACCTGGCTCAATAAATATTGTTTGAATGCACTGCAACATTTGATAGCAAATGTCTGCATCAGATTTTTGGTACTCTTTTAACTGAGTTTATCAACTTTAGCCAAGAAAGACCATGGGGGGCAGAGGGCAGAAAGAATAAAAGGCTTAAAAGAAAGTAATATTTCCCTCCTTTTCTTTCTTCATTTTGTTTCTTCTTTGCTAAAGTCAACTTTTTATGAAGTAATTTAATTCATTTTGTGTGTACAGTTTTATGAATTTTTTCACACATGTAAACACACATGATATAGAATGCTTCCACCACCTTCAAAAGTTCTCTGTCATCCCTTCTCTTTCAACCTTTGCCCAGCCTTAGTCACAGGAAAACACTGATCTGCTCTCTGTCACCATTGAATAGTTTTACTTATGCTAGAATTCCTACAAATGGGATCATGTAGCATGCTTCTTTCACTAAGATTAAAATTTGTATAATTTTTCCTGTGTTCTTGCATGCTCATTCCTTGTCATCATGGAATAATATTCCTTTATTTGGTTATACTTTAATTTGTTTATCCATTCACCTGTTGATTGACATTTGCAGTTTCCATTTTGGGATTATTTTTGAAAAGCTATTAATAGTGCTGTACAAGTCTGTATGGGCATGTATTTTCATTTCTCGTGGGCAAAACCCTAGTGGTAGAATTTCTGGATTGTATGATAAATAAGTGCTTAACTTTAAAGAAATTGTTCCCCAAAGTGGCTTTATCATTTTAGGTACCCACTAGCAATGGATGAGCGTTCCAGTTGCTCCACATCCTCGCGAACACTTGAGTTAACCAGTTTTTCAAATTGGATCTGTCCTCTCCCGCCTTCCCATTCTCTCTCACAATGACAAATGACCTATGTTCCTAAATGAGCAAGCTTGTGCCAATTAAAAAGATCTCTCTCTCTCTCTCTCTCTCTCTCTCTCTCTCTCTCTCTCTCTCACACACACACACACACACACAGAGTAGAGGAGAGAAAGACGGGAATTTTTAACTTCCTTGGGAAATAAAACCTTTGCTTCCCTCCATCTGGACTCTTTAATCTCAAAAACACAATTTAACTTTACCGGGCTTTGCGACCAGCGAGCTTCCAGCTCTCAGGCGGGAGGAGGTTTCTCCAAAGAGCTTTTACTGCAAACCTCTCAACTGCTCTCTTCCCTGCTAATAAATGATAATCCTCTCTTTAAAAGACTGGAGAGCTCCAACAAGAACAGAAATCTCTGAGTTGCTTCTCTGTTCCCTTCCCTGTCCCCGCTTTCCTACCTTGTTGAGATCCAAAGATGCTCCCAGGCTGGAGCCCGTTTCTCTGAAAAGCCCAAGAAATGCACGGGACCTGGGCACCCCTTGCACCCTGCCTGCTCCAGGGCACCAGGCATGCTCAGAGGGCTTGTTGGAGGAGCAGGCGTTGGCTGCAGTGGGGCCTTGGAGCCGGGAGGTGCCGCTGCGTCCCCGCTTCCCGGTGTCTGACCCAGCGCGCAAAGTTGGGCTGGGAGCGCGGAGGGGAGGAAGGATCCAGTGAGGGAGGGTGGCGGAGAAGGGGGGCGGGAGGAGGAGAGAGAGGAGGAGAAGGAGCGGGGAGGGGTGGGGGGCGGCGGCGAGCGTGTGTCACTCGCTCTCCCTCGGTGTATAGAGGATGTGCTGAATGGTGCGCTTTGAGGCGGCGGCGGCGGAGGAGCAGGATCCCGCGGCGGCTGGCGGCTTTGGCTGCCGGGCTGGGCTTCTCTTAGTCTTCCGAGATTCGGCATCCAGGGCGGGCTCCCGACCCCGCGTCCTGCCTGGGGCATGGCCGGGCGCTGCGCCCCCGTGCGCCCCGCCTGCTGAGCGGCGCCCGAGAGAGGTGCAGAGGCCAGGAGGCCGGGGGAGGCCGGCGGGGGAACAGAATCGAGAGCCTCGCGAACAGAGAAAGGAGCCCGCGCCTGGCGCCCCGCGCCCGGTCCCTGCCATACTCGCCCGGGCCGCTCGGAGCCCCGATGAGCCCAGATGGCTGGGGCTCAACCCGGAGTGCACGCCTTGCAACTCAAACCTGTGTGCGTGTCCGACAGCCTCAAGAAAGGCACCAAATTCGTCAAGTGGGATGATGTAAGTATTGGGGTGGCCTGGCTCGGGGCGCTGCCCGGGGCACCCAGGAGGGCGAGCTGCGTGGGGGTGGGGCGAGGGGCGCGTTATGCAATGGACGGACTGGGAGCGGACAGGGAAGCCTCCGGGCACCCAGGTTGGCTTCTGCCCAGGTGGATGGCAAAGGGCAGGAGCTTTGCACGCGCTTCTGCGCCCTCCAGGTTTAGAGTTAACGTCTTTGCTGGGTCTGGCAAGCTCCGCCTGAGGGTCTTAGGTCTTTTGGAACAGAAGGGGCAGGTTTGCCTGGTGACAGGTGCTAAGAGTTTGGAAAGTGAGGAGTGCGATGTTGGGATCAGCTGGAAAGCGCCGGGTATGACTAGCCGCTACACTCTCTTTCGGCTAGCACATCCCCATTACCTATTCTGCCCCCTTTCCAGAAGCAGTAGCCCCCAAATCGGAAACTTTACTGATTGCTAACCCTCTTGGAGCTTTTCCTCGAGGCACGCGGCAGAGGACACAGCGGTCCAGCCGACAGGTGGTCATAGACGCCAAACTTTAGCGCCTGGCTCCAGAGGAGGGAAACCTACGAAGGGAAGGGGAAGACAGCCCTGAGGAGGGTTCGTGAGCAGAAGAGGGGCCTTGAGGGGTCAAATAGGGCTTGGTGGACCTGCAAGCAGTTGAGGAGGGCTGTTTTTTCAGAATAGAATGGGCTGGAATCAATCTTCAGTTTGAAACACACGTCCCCCCACGATTAATTTACCTATGTCTTTTGCCAGGTAGGGTAGAGCTGAATCCAGCCCAGGGTCTCACAGGCAGCGCAGACCCCTCCATCCCAATCTCCTTCAAAACGTTTAAATTAATAAATCTCGCTGAAAACGTGTGAACTTTGGGATGCATGTTATAGTTTTCATTTTACCTCCTGTTTGTCATTCAAAGGGTTTGACAAAAACAACCCATTGGAATAAAGCTGAGCTGCCAAGATCAAAGGAAATTTAGGTCTACAGTGACTAGTACATCTCTTAATCAGGAGGAATTATAGGAGAATGAGGTGTTCTTGTTGCTGAAAAGATTTTCTACCAGTAAATTATAGCCTGTTATCCTCCAGGGTATTTCTCTTTAATCTTCTTAAGCCAATTTTCAGTGTCTGAAAACAATTTAAATATTCCAGGTAGCGAATCCAATTACTTAGCTGAGTGCGTCTGTGTCTATATTTTGTCCAGTTGGAAGCGCAAATGGTACTTGCAGTGTGAGCCACAGCTTCCTTGAAATCTTATGCCAATTATTAAATGCTGTAGGCAAAGATGTAAACATGCATCTTTTTACCATGGACTTTGTATTTTTCTCCTTTCTGACCCAGTCTAATTGGACCGGATGTTTTTGTAAATGGAAAAGAATCTAAACAACAAATTCAAATATAATTAAATGCTTTGTTGTGCCAAGGAAAAATGAAAAGGAAAATGTAATTCAATAAATAGAACAGTCTTGCCCATCTTGACATTCCTACATAGAAAACTAATGGGATGATGGATTTACTGAGAAAGAGAGGGAAAGGCAAAGGGAAGAGATAGAGAAACTTCACAGAATAAAAAAAGAATTTCAGTGTAAGCTCTGGATTTCTTTGATGATTTTAAATTGTATTTTAAATAAATCTCCATAATTTCTTATTTGGAGGAAAATAGCCAATGGCACTTTGAGAATGAAGATCTTCTATGAAAATATGCTGTGGGATGTCCAGGTACATGATTGGTATTATGTGCATTTATATAACAAGTATTCCTTGCACATTTATTAATGCCAGCCTGGGCTACATCCTGGGGTGTTGCAGAAAGGAGACACAATCTCTACTATTATGGACCTGACATTCTAGGTGGAAGATACAAAAATGATCAAAAACACCAAAGAGAAAGAGATTACAAGTGATGCAGTGAGAATAATGGAGAGGCCACTAGCATTTACCTCTAGAAGAAGAAGATGAACAGAACTCCCTCTGGGGATTGCTGCAGTGGCTTTCTGGGAAAGCTCTACGGGAAGGATGCAGACACTAAGGAGAGAGTCAGTAGCATCTCAGCTCTTTGTAAGGAGAAAACCCAAACCAGAATCAGGGGACAAGTTATCTGGATGGTGATGGAGTATCCTGCAAGTGCTTTGGCTCTCTCACTCTCTACGACCTGTGGACTAAGAGGGGCCCAGGCTTTCTTAATGTTTCCTTTGTGCTCTCAAGGCATCAGTCTCTGTACTCTTCCTACTTCACATTTGCCCTTTTAGAAACAAGCCAGTTTGATCTATCTGGCTATTTTTTATTACATCTTTGTGAGACTGTACATTGAAGACAAAAGGGAACTAGATCTTGAACTAAAGATGTGGGTATATCTGCTGGTTCTCTCTTCAGTCAGCTGTGTGATTTGGGGTAAATCACTTATTCTCTCTGAACTTTTGTTATTTCTTATTTAAAACTGTGGTAGTGCTACATAGGTTTCTTTATGTTAGGTGCCATCAAGTCAGATTTTCAATGGCTGATTGTTTTGGGAGTGGGCTGCCAGGTCCTTCTACCCAGCCTATGTCACCCGGTATTTACAGGTAGTCTCCCTTCCCAGGACTAACCAGGCCATTCAAGATCAGACAGGATGGGATGCTAGGGTAAATTGTGTAATAGCTGGGAAAAGCCAACAGGAGAAAGTAGCACTTCTCACACTTTAGCATGCACCAGAAGCATCTGGAAGGTTTGGTAACACGCAGATTGTGGGGTCCACCCTCCGTTTCTCATTCAGGACTGGGTTGGGGCTTGGGAATCTTCATTTCTCACAGGGCATTGGGTCACACTGATGCTGCTGGCCTGGGAGACCACAGTGAAAATCACTGGGTAAGGCCTATGAATGTACTTGGAAAATATGACAGGCAGATAGCACAACTCCTTGGCCTGTATAAATTATTTCTGGCTTGTGAATTTAATTTTATCTCTATGCTTGCATTTTGAGAACTTTGTCCAAGTGAGCATGGTGGTGTATGCCTGTAATCCTAGCATTCGGGAGGCAAAGGCAGGACGACCAGCCTGGGTGAAAGTGAGTTCTGAGGCCAGCCCTGGTAACATAGTGAGACTTTGTCTCAGAATACCAAAAGACCAAACAAACTAAAACCCCCAGACTTTGTCCAGTTGTCACCTTTCCATCTAAGAGATGGAAAGCCTTCAAAGCCACAATCATGGACAGTCTTTTTAGATCTTATGGAATATTTTGTGAAGTGTCCCTGATATTTATGCTGACTTGTGTCATATTTAAACATTTCTTTTGAATTTTCAATATGCAATGAAAAATTGGGGGGAGGGAGGAGATTTTCACTTTCTTCTAGTGGCATTGTACTGGAGAGGAAATAAGATTTATGAAGGGCCTCCTGGTTTGACTTTGTATCCTTGAGCAGAGATGGCTACTCTTTCTTTCCCTTTGGTACTGGATTGGGAAAATATCTGCTGCTCTCTGCCCTGGGAGGAAAATTCCCATCTCCTTGTCTAGAGGAGAATACATGCTGGTAACAACTTAGAAACCCTTCTTATATCTGATCTCACTTGAAAATTGTAGAATCCTACTTTCTAGTCTAGTGAACTCACAAAACAGATCCTCAGAATCCCATTAGAAAGCATAACACATTAATAGGACCTTCAGTGATGATGAGTTGGGGGTTATTTAGGATTGTAAAGACATTATTTCTTGTTCCTTAATGATCAAAGCACCATAGTCACTAGTCCTGTGGTCATGATCACCTTATGGAATGGGAGATGTCACCCAGAGTGTACCATGTAATGAATAATTTGTTGGCTGCTTGTCAAAGTCTAAATGAGGCTGTGGGTGCTGTAAGGATGGTCAAAGCTTTGGCATAGGCCCTAGCCAATCAGGACAGGCAGCAGGTGGCTAACAGTAGGAGCAGGGGCCTGGAGACACCCTGTTGCAACAGGACACGCAGTAACCCTTTTGCTGCCTGATCATGGGGCTATCTGGGAGTTCTCAGAGTCAGGGGGTAGGTGGGTGAAGGGTGTAGAATGTTTCAATGTTTAAAAATAGTAATGACTTACCTACTGTCAATATCAAGGCTAAACTTGTACCCCTGAACTTGGCAAGCTGATAAAGAAGTGACCGATCATGGCTACCTGTTCCACTAATGGCATTAAAGGAAACAACTGATATCTTTGTTTTTATTTTGCATTTGTGTATTATTGGGCTCTGTTGGTGGGAGGTGGGCAGTCCTTTATCCTGTGGGCATTATGGAGAATTCTGGTGACAGTGGAAGGATATTTGCTTTCTCCATCTTAGCTAGGGACCTGGGGAGACTGTGAGATTGGTCCTGCTTTCTTCTGGGGTTTGACTTTGCTCTGGATTGGACGGGAGATGGAGGGAAAGAAGAAACAATATACAAGGCTCCCCTAATCCCTGACTTGCCCCTCTTTTCCATGACCAGGATGTGTTCTTTCAATCCCATAACCTCTGGGGTATGAAAGGGTTTTCATTTGTTGTTCTTTCTTTTTATTCACTCTTTCCAAATTCAGTTCTTTGTGACCAAGTTGCTTAATGCATCCCAGCCTCATTTTACTTAACTGTAATGTGCAGATTGTAGTGTTTCCTATCTCAGAGAACATCTGTTAAGATTTGAAGAGTGAGTGCATATGCATTGCTTAGTATAGTGCCTGACACACAGGAAACCCATCAATGAAATGTATTTTTTAAAGTTAGTCTCCTAATAGTTATAGGGATATGAATTTTATCAAGGTATTCAGTATGAGTTAGATGACTCTTTTATTCTACAAGTGGGAAGATCCAGAATTTTCTTCCATTCCTTTTAATATGTATTTTGATTTTATACTTTAAAGGAAAAAATCCATTTTGTACCTCTTTTTAAAATTTCAGGTGTTTCAGAGAAAACAAATCCACATAACTCAAAGCTGGATCTACTTTCTATAAAATAAGTCAGTTTATAAATCATCCAGAAGTTTTATATAGATGTGTGTGAATATATATAGATAATCAAACATTGTACATCTTGTTTTGCAAGCATACTTTACCATTCAAAAGTCATAATTGCTAGACTAAGTTGGCTGAGAAGCTCAGAGGCTTAGATTTGCATTAATGCCCTGTGAATTTGAAACAAGTTACACCTCCCCCCCCCCAAAAAAAAAGCCCAAATCTAAGACAGCATCTTATGCAAAAGCTTAGTTGGAACTTTTGTTTTCTGTAGACTCTGTGGTTCCAGTTTCCAAAAGGATGACACGGTAACACTGACAACACTAATGCAGGGAGCACGAGGGGATTATGAGGTGGGGATTCAGCAGCATTCTCTTTGGGAATGTTATAGGAAATAAGGAAGAAACAGCCCTAGCTGGTAGTGGTTGAATCCATACTGGGCTGCCCACAGAGGTGGATTTTTGACTGGAAGCCTAGCAGGTACTCTATAAAGAGCCCTTGAAATATACCCATATATGTCTATTTTTCTTGTCCACAGAACTTTGTGAATTTCTCCTAGACAGTAGTTACTGTAATCTATGAATAAGAGTTAGCCTGCATCTGTACCACAGTAGCGTCTGATCCCATCAGATCTCGGAAGCTAAGCAGGGTCGTGCCTGGTTAGTACTTGGATGGGAGACTGCCTGGGAACATCAGATGCCATAGACTTGGGAGAAGAACCCAGAAACCCACTCCTCAAAAAAACGATTCGCTGTTGAAGACCCTATGAATAGCAGAGAAGCACTAACAATAATGTTTCACCTGTTGTACAAAGTGTTGCTATGAGTCAACTCAATAGCACCAAAGGACAACAATAACATATAAGTTTATAACTTTCTTTGTTGTTGTTGTTGTTAGGTGCCATCGAGTCAGTATCCAACTCATAGCGACCCTCATAGGGTTTTTAATGGCTGACTGTTTTCGGGATTGCCTTGGGAGTGGATTGCCAGGTCCTTCTCCCATTTTTGCGGTGCTGGGAATTGAACTCGGGACCTCAGAGACTGCAGCGCAGTGCTCTACAAACTGAGCCAAATCCCAGCCCTATAACTTTCTTTAGGGGAGGCAATAAAGGTATGTTAACTCATTTATCAGAGTGTAACATGCCTTGGATAAAATGCTCCAATAGTGTGTCCACTAGATCAGTTTTCAGAAAATGAATACTCCTAACACCAACACAAGAAACAGTATCACCAGCCCAAGAAATTCCAGAATCGCAGAGGAGTCCTTTCCAGGTCCTATACCCTCAGCTAAGGTAACCTTATCTTGACTTCTGTGTAGATTGGTTTTACCTGTTTGAAACTAAAAGAGGTGTTTTGTTTTTAATGAAAATGAAACCAAGCCTCCTCAGCCTCAAGCATTTTTATTATTTCTGAATTGATCCTCTTGAACAATAAAAATGAAAGTGACTGATCTCACTTTAAATGGCTTTTGAGTACGTCCTTATCTATCCTAAGGTGAAGGCTGGGAAGTGTATCAGGTGTGGAATCCCTCAAAGGAATAAACAGTTAAACAAAGCTCTAGTAATTTAGCAGGGAATGTAATGCCTACGGGCTCTTATTGGCATAGGAGAGCTATACAGTGCTGCTGTTGTCTGATTGTGACTTCTTTCGTAGGTTTTCCCTCTGATTTTTCCTTTCTTTTTTTTTTTCTCTTTCTTTCCTTTTCTTTTTTTTCTTTCTGGGAATTGAACCCAAGGTCTTTGTGCATGCTAAGCAGGCACTCTAGCACTGAGCTATAACCCTAACATGTTATAAAAAATTATTCTAAATATTTTATTTTATTTCTACATGTAAAATATTGAGATGATGTTCTTATAATACAAACTTCGCCACTTAAAATTAAACAATTCAGTGGCAACCTGTGCACTTGTAATATTATACTAACCTAATCCTCATCCAGTGTCTAAAAACTTGATGCAGACATTTCCTACTTGTGGTGTGTTAGGGTAATTTGCTTTGGCTATTAGCATATCTACAATACTCACCCTGAAGTTTAGCCTATCAGTACATAGCTTCAAATTATATTCACTCCCAATGACATTTAAATGGTGCAGGAACATTTTGCTTTTTTAAGGTGCACTTGGTGACCTGTAGTTAAATGTTTCCTTATCAGAATTGTTTCATGTTATCAGGAGCAATAAGTCCCAGAAGAAATGGAATGGAATTGATTTTAGACTTGTTGACTAAAGCTATGGGTCTCCACTTAAATAACAAACCCTTGGTAACCGAAAACATCACTTTTCTTGTTACTTGAGCTAACGTTAGGTTCCTGCAGCCTTGTAGATCCTATCATAAAAATTTCATATGCTCAGATAAATTTCAAAATCTAGTCTATTCTTTCCCTGCCTATTCCATGTCTCATGCCTAATCACAATCATGTGCTCCTGCGTCTCCGTAGGCCAAGGAACAAGAGATAGATATTTGAGATCATATAACCACAAGATCCTATGGAAGCCATCAATTACTATAAAAAGCTAACTGAAATAGGATATAAAGGATGGTTAGGCTCTGTAGGGCCTGGGATTTAGCTCAGTTGGTAGAACGCTGCGCTGCAGTCTCTGAGGTCCCAAGTTCAATTCCCAGCACTGCAAAAATGGGAGAAGGACCTGGCAATCCACTCCCAAGGCAATCCCGAAAACAGTCAGCCATTGAAAACCCTATGAGGGTCACTATGAGTCAGACATGACTCTATGGCACCTAACAACACAACAACAGGCTCTTTATGGGTCTTTCTCAGTCCCCTTTCATTTCTTTTAAGGTCTAATATTTCATACTGTCTTTTTATGTGTTAATTTCAATTATGGATATTTTTATTTTAATTTGTATTCTTGAAAAAATGTTTAGGGAAATGCATTAATTTGTGTTGACTGAGTCTATACACTTATCAAGAAACTAAATTATTATATATTGGGAAACATTACATAAAATGAGAAAAATAAGTATTTGATATTAAAGTAGAATTAAAGACATCCTACATCTGTTTTTCATTTTGAGGCATTTTTAGTTCACAATGTTTTGTTTCTTTTTATTGCATTGAAGTTTTATGAGCAAGTTTAGGGAATGAGGGATTAGTTAGTAAAGCAAACATTTTTACCTGAACGAGACATGGTGTATATCAATGTACAGCATAGATATGTGGAAGATTTTAAGAGCTTATTTTGCTATCTAAAAAACCAACTTGTCTATGAAGTATTGGAAAAGGAAGTATTTGCAAAAGGAACCAGAAGTGCATAGAGCACTTCAGCAATTGGCCTAGTAGATTGAATAAAACGATAATAACAACAACAACAACAACAACAACAAAATAAGAAAACTACCCAGGATCTTACTCAGTTGTGCTATGTTGGATATGGTGGAGTCTCAGCATTCATTCCTACCTCCTCTTAATAGGACTTTCTGTAACAATAAGCTTGGGCATCTAAAGCTACATTTACTAGAATCCCTTGAGAGAAATATTCTGGCTGGAAATTAAGTTCTACCAAATGGATGTGTGTGCATGAAATCTCGAGGGCAGAGATGTGAAAGAGGTCAACTTCTTGCATCTTTGGGGTTAGTTCAGTGGTTATGTGAGATGCTGAAAAAGTGGTATATTTTGTAATAGGCTGCCAATGTCTCTAAGAGGCATTGAGGACAGTGGCTGGTCCCTCTCCTCAGTTTATTCTTCCCTTGCCTTCAAATTGTTAGGCATGATCCCAGCAGTTCCTTCCTAAATTCTCACCTTTCCAAAGTAGGTAGAGATAATAGCTTTCCTCAAGGAAAGAACAAGGTGTTCTGGCATCATTCAGGGAGACCCAATCTGAAGCTCACTTCTCTAGTACTTTCAATAATTCTATCACATGGTTAATTACTTGTATTTAGTCCCTTTATGTTCAAAATTCCAGAGAGACTTCTGCTTCCTTCACCAACATCTGCCCAAGATGGCCTTTTATGGTTCATGATCTTTAATACTTACATGCAATAATCACCAAAAATCCTATGTAATTTTCCCCTTCAATATTATATTCAAGTAAAATAAAATTTGCTATAATCTTACCTCAGAATTCAACACCAAGAGTGAGTCCGAATATTGTTGTTGTTGTTAGGTGTTGTCAAGTCGGTGTTCGACTCATACCAACTATATGTACAACAGCAAAACCTATTGTCAGTGCTTCTATGCTATTCATAGGGTTTACAATGGCTGATTTTTTTGGGGGAGTGGGTTGCCAGGTCCTTCTCCCAAGCTTACAGCACCTGGTGTTCCCAGGCGGTATCCCATCCAAGTACCAACCAGGCCCAACCCTGCTTATCTTCCAAGATCTAATTGGATCGGATGCCACAGTGGTGCTCTGTAAAACACCATTATTTATTTACATTCACCCTGATTTAGTCATGGAGTCCATCTTGGGTGGTAGGAAAGAAGCAAGTGTTTATCTCACTTTATATAGTGAGTTGTAACTTGTCCAAGGACACACATTATTAGAATTAGAATTTAAAACTAGGTCTGCTCATTAAATTCAGGACCCTTTTCAGTCTATATTATGTCCCGAACAGGATCTTTTCCATAACAAAAAACTTTTAGTAGAGGTGAAATTCATTGGGGTTTCCTAAGAACCTCCTTGGTTTTAGGATTCATGTAAATGAAGCTTAAATGCCTACAAACTCATCCCTTTGGGCTAGTGTATTCAAAATAACTCTTTTTATGGTGTCTTTACAAAGTCCATTTTTGTCTACACTATTTAGGATGTGGGAAGATGGGAAAACTTCATTGCTGCTTTGAGATACAGAGGCCAGTATATACTCTGGAGTCTTTAAAAATGTTCTATATTAGGCAGTATGGAAATATGTGTGGAACAATAGATATTGGGGAATGGTGTTTAAAAAAGATCATTTTTGTTTATTGCCTAATAAGTGATGCTTTTGTGTCCAGAAACTCATTACATGAGCTGTGACACTTTTTTCTCTTCCCTACATACTTGCAAATATTGTCTTTTGCCAGACTGTATTCAAGGCTATTCCCATAGCTTCTCATGGAAATGGTGGATCATGGCAGATTCAGGACATGGTAGGCATGAAGGAAGTATAGAGATCATCACTTGCTCCCAAGCAAGATGCAAGATGGCTTGGAACACAAGATAATATAAACTCAGAGACAGATTTAAATTACCAGTGCAGGAGTGAATGTGCCTTGTCTATATTACAACTAGGCTAGGGCTCCTGGAGGGCTCTAGCTTTATATTATTTGTCTACCTTTGTTTGGGGAGAGTATAGATCTGGCACTTGGTAGTTGCTGATGCTGGAGGAATATTTGTAGAATGCAAGAATGGTTTGATATGTGTCTGGATCACAATGGGTTCACACAGGGGAGTTTGCAGGGTTGAGGCCGACCTAGAGCGTGGTCATGGTCCCACCAGATCTTTATGATCTTCTCTGTGGCATGTGGCTTTGGTTGGAAATAAATCTGTTTCTTTTCTTTCCATTGAATCTGAAAGGAAAGACAGTCCTAAGGGATTCTATAGCCTTCTTAAGTAGAGTTTGTTCGTGTGAGTTTGGGAAGCAAAATGTTTATTGGCAATATAGAGCTAACTGGTGTCACAGTGCTGATTTCCTTCAAGCTCTAAATACAGCTTACAATTGAGCACGTACTCAATTGTGAGTTGATATTAGTTGAAAATTATGGTGCATAATGTATTTACATCTCTCATTCTGAATGTTATTGATGGCTCCTGTTTTCTGAAAAAGGTACTCACATTTATAACCAATTAAAATTGCCCTCGAAGAAGTTCAGAAGTGTTGGGAGTAACAGAACAAAATGCTAATCTTTGTGCAAATATCTTCTCTGTCATGAAAATGATTCACAAGGAGAAAGTTAAGTCTACCAACTTTATTGCTAAAAATGAGACAAATAATAAAGTCCTCTACTTCTAAAATTATATTTATAATATATTTTCTACCTACATTATTCCCTTTGTACAGAAACAATGGAAATCATTGGGACAATGATTTAACTTTTTCCTGTCTACACTCCAAGTTCAATGCAATTGGGCTACCTCCACTTGCCCTCCTGCCCCTGAGGAAATGCCCTATGTTCTGGCCCATTCTTCCTGACATCTGTGAATCCTGGCTAAATTTTTATCTCCCAACCCCCAATTTGACAATATCTGTGTTTCTCTTATATCAATATGCCTGCGTTAGTTAGCTTTTCATTATTATAACAAATATCTGAGATAATCAACTTTTGAAAAGAGAAGGTTTATTTTGGGTCATAGTTTCAGATGTTTAAGTCCATGACTGGTTGGTACTGTTGCTTTGGGTTGAGTGGCCCATTATGATGGGAACTCATGGCAGAGTAAAACCATTGAACTCATGACTAGGAAGCAAAAAAGAGAGAAAGGAAGGTGCTGGGCTCCTACATGCCCTTTTCAGGGTACACTTTAAGCCCTCTCTGTAGGGTCCACTTTCTGAAGGCACCAACACTTCTCAGTGACTCCACTCTAGGGATCCAAGTACAAGCCTTTGAGGGAACATTTAAGATTCAAACTATAGCAATGCCTTTAGTCATAAAAATCCCAACACGGAAACCATCACCACGCTCCTAGCCCTACTTCCTCCTTTAGTTACTACCCACTCTCTCATCTCCTTCCCTCCACAATGAAGATATAATTTCTATTTACCATCTGTTTTTCCTTGCCATATACTCATTCCTCAGCCCTTCAAAACCTTATTTTGCCCTCATTACTGCTTTGAAATGCCTGTAGCCATATCACTGTAGCCTCCTATCTCATCAAATCTTGGAAGCTAAGCAGGGTCGGGCCTGGTTAGTACTTGGATGGGAGACTGCCTGGGAACACCAGGTGCTATGGGCATATGAAAAGGACCTGGCAGCCTACTTCAAAAAATCATCAGCTATTGGGAACCTTGTGAATAGCAGAGAAATACTGACAGTAGTGGGCTGGGATTTAGCTCAGTTGGTAGAATGCTGCTCTGTAGTGTCTGAGGTCCCGAGTTCAATTCCCAGCACTGCAAAAATGGGAGCAGGATGTGGCAATCCACTCCCGAGGCAATCCCGAGACATTCAACTATTGAAAAGCCTATGAGGGTCGCTATGAGTCGGATATGACCTGATGGCACCTAACAACAACAACAACTGACAGTAGTGCTGGGCATGGCACAGAGTAGGGAAGTGTTTCATCTGTGGTACGCAGGGTCACTATTAGTCAGATCTGACTCAAGGGCAGCTAACAAGTGCTTTGAAATGTCATTGCCATTGCTCACCAGCACTCTGAAATTTTTTTTGCCATTACTTTGAAATATCTCTTGCTATGACATGTAGCAACTTGCTAAGTGCCAACCCCAATTAATATTTTTCAGAATCTACCTTGCATCTTCTGCCATATCCTTCCATTCACCCATTCAATATTCATACTTTAAAAATGTATTACTGCATATTATAAGATATTATGCTAGTGTTGTGGATTTATGATGATAAATGGTTTGACTCTTGTCTTCATGGGATTTATATTCTACTGAGGGAGGCAGATGCTAGACAAATACGGTTATAATTATTTTATTTTAACTGTAGTAAGTGCTACAGGAAAAAAAATGTGCAAGCGATTATAAGGAGCATGGAAGGTTTCCTTGGATAAATTCTATTATGAAAAGACCTGAGTTAGAAGTACAACTTAGGCAAAGATGAGCAGAGAAGTTGTGTCCCACCCAGGGAAGAGCACATGGAGCATTCCAAGCCTACAAGGAACATAAGCCTTTGAAGGACAGAAACCAGACAAGCAAGAGGGAGTGTGTGGCTCAGATAATGCTATGTGGATGGCAAAGGCCTGCTTATATACTCCTTCAGTCCCAGCAAGTTTTTAGGCTTATCATAAAGGCAGCAGGAAGCTGTTAAACCTATGTTTTTCAATTTCAGCACTACTGACATTTGGGGCCAGAAAATTCATTATTGTGGGATTCTGACCTGTAGATTTTAGGTTGCTTATTAGTATTCCAAGGGCTGGGATTTAGCTCAGTTGGTAGAGCGCTGCACTGCAGTCTCTGAGGTCCCAAGTTCAATTCCCAGCACCGCAAAAATGGGAGAAGGACCTGGCAATCCACTCCCAAGGCAATCCTGAAACAGCCATTGAAAACCCTATGAGGGTCGCTATGAGTCGGATACCGACTTGACGGCACCTAACAACAAACAACAACAATCAGCATTCCTGGCTGATGTTTTTACGATGCTTATCAGCATTCCTGCTACCACCCACTAGGTGCCAGCAGCAAAACTCCCAGTTATGATGATCAAAATTATCTCTAGATATTGCCCCAAATCCCCTGAGTTGCAATATTGTCCCCAGTTGAGAACCCCTGATTGAAATGATATGCTATGGTCTCAATTAATTTTAAAAGTATCAAGCGACTTCTCTCTCTCTTCCTCTCTCTTTGTCTTCCTCTCCTTCCCGTCCCCCTTCTCTTTCTCCCTCTCCCAGCCAGGAAGCAATGAAAAGATGTTCAACATCATCATTTATCAGTTTAATACAAATTAAAACCACAATGAGATTCTACTTTACACCTGAGCTGTATCTTGAAATGATCAGTTTTCTCATCTGATGCCCCCAGTAGGCAAAGAGCATCATGGTTGATCAGGAATCTGGACTTTCATTTTTGTTCCTGGTTCAGTATCTGACATACCTTACGTGGTATTTAAAGAACCATACTTCCAGCTTTGCCTCACATGCTGTTTAAAGGAATTTTTATCCTTGTCAATAAAAGGCTGGTTTCTTAATTGGACTTCTGTCCGCAGTTTTCCTATTTTCTACTCTGAACTTTCTTACGTCATCTGTTTTCCTTCATTTGGGTAAATTTTAAACTAGACATAATCCTGGAAGAAAACTTCCACATGGAAGTCCTACTTTACTGCTGCTAGTTCAACAATCTAGTTTCACATCCAAGCCTACCCTTATTATGTTTTTGTTTCATAGTCAGGCATGCATCATTGCTTTATGTTTGATGGATGTCACATTTGATTTTCTGTGATCCTTAGAATTCTTCCTTCACGGGCCTGTTTCTCCCTGGTATATGTTATTACTGTGTTTTCTACTACTGCTTTCTCATATAAATCTTGGGCAATCTCTGTGGAACTTCACTTTTTGTTTTCCTTTTTGACTCTGTAATATTGGTTAGTTTAGGAGTGTATGTCTGTATTCATGTGTCTTGTGATAGCATGAAAACATGAGGATCACTCTGATGTCAGAATTCTGGTCAGCGATGGCTATCAGACCTTTTGACAAGTGCTGAGGAATGTGCTGTGGGTCTGTGGACTGGTCTTTGACGTTAAACATGAGTGCACTGCGCTAGGATTGCCATAACAAAGTACCATTGGCTGGGTGGCTTACACAGCAGAAATTTATTTTCTCACAGTTCTGGAGGCTGGAAGCCCAAGGTCAAGGTGCCAGCAGGGTTACTTTCTTCTGAGAGCCATGAGGAAAGGGTCTGTTCTAGGCTTCCCATCTACCATGTTGATAGCTGACTTCTCCCTCTTTCTTCCTTCTGTGCAAGTCTGTCCAAACTTCCTCTTTTTATAAGGATACCAGTTTTATTGAAGTAGAGCCCCACCCTGAATACCTCTTCTTAATTTACTCATCTCTTTAGAAACCCTGTCTCCAAATAAAGTCACATTTTGAGGTACTAACATTTCAACATATAAATTATTGTGAGGAGTGGGGACACAGTTCAGCTCACAGCCTGGTAAAGTGTATCTCAGAGGTAGCAACATGACTATTTAGACATTTGAAGATTGACAATTAGAGAAACAACTAGGTTTATTTTGTAATATTTAGGTGTCAAAAATTAAATGGTAGCTTCATACATGGAAAATCCCCAAAACTATGTAATTGGAATTATCTAATGAGAGAACCAAGTTTGCTTTATGAGAAAGACTTCCCTGTTAAGGAACGTCTCCATCAGGGCTTAGAGCCGAACCACCTAATAGAAACATAGTATAAGCCACATAGAACACTTTAAAATTTTCTAGTAGCCTCATTAAAACAAGTAAAAAAGAAACAAATGGAATTAATTTTAACAGTGTATTTTATTTAATTCAATATGTCCATTTTAACATGTAATCAGTATTAAAAATTATTAGTGAGCTATTTTGTATTCATGTTTTCATTCTTGTTCTTTGAAATTGTGTAGCACAGCTTAGTTGTAGTAACCATATTTCAAATGCTTAATAGGCACAGGAGAGCCACAGGGACTTTTGTGTTGGACAATGGAGGTAACAGAGCCAGTATTCTCAACGGGGGCCATGTCGCCTCCATCATAAAAACAAACAATAAAAAACAACAACAAAAAAACCATTATCTCTCTTTCTCTGTCTCTTATAAAGCACAGGTATATATAAAGCCTAGGAGCAGATATTAAGGATGCTGTAATGTTAAAATTTCATAGAAGATAATTTTGTTGTTCTAGGTGCCGTTGAGTGGGGTCCAACTCATGGTGGCCTTATGTACAACAGAATGAAACACTCCCCAACAGAGTCCCATGCCCGAAACTATGTCTATGCTTCTCTGCTATTCGTAGGATTTTTGATGGCTTATTGTTTCAGGATTGTCTTGAGTAGGCTGCCAGGTCGCTGCTATTTTGGTGGTGCTAGGAATGGAACCCATTGGTTGGGTACCAATGGGTACCAACTGAAATGGCAGGGCAGGCACTCTACCAACTAATTCATATCTAAAAAAGCTCCTTTTTGTTGACTTCGCTGCTGGGTCTGTTACAAATACTTGAGATTTCAATTGAGTGGCTACTTTGGTATAGGGAGAGTATAGACCCTTGCAGTTATGCGAGAGGTAGGAAAAAAGTAGGTGGAACTGGAAGTGGAGATTAATGTATTTCTGGGTCAAATCCTACCTTCCTTAGCAAGAATGTGGAGTTCTAGCTCATCCTGGAATGTTAGAGGTGACTATAGAGAGGGCAGGCAGGGAGCTGAGATACATAATAATGTAACAGAAAAACTGTGACCAGAAGAGTGAGGTCAAGAAAATACTGAACAAAGGAGCTTTTATTTTAAAGGAAGAGAATGAATAAGCTAGAAATAGCAGTATCTGGAACAAACAAGGCAGCCCAGGACTGTGTTTCACAGTCTAAATTTGAGCAGTTTTGTTCTGCTAACTTAAATGTTTGGTTGTCTGAGATCCTTGCAATGAAATCACCACTAAGCATTTGATTAGAATCTCATTCAGGTGCTCTAATAAGAAAAGGATCTGACCTGAAAATGGTAAGTTACACCTACAGGTCAATTCCAGTTTATCTGGAAGTGGGAATATGTGCTGTGTGGAGACTTGTCAGAACTTTAATTTTGTCCACCTCTATAAGAGTAAGTGAACAAACATGACTGAAAATGTGATTTATTGGAAAAATTGTTCGGAAGATGAAAATATTTCAAATTATTTAATTTGAATGTCAAATTTGTTTCCAAATGTCTTCTTTTTCGACAAAAAAAAGGAATCTTTAAAAAAATCTTGAAAATTTTTGAAATCCTAGCTGAAATTCCATGTAACATCACAATCCTCATAAAAGAAAAATTTCAGATTGTATTCTAATAATGTATGTTGAGAATATCAGGATAAAACAGGATGGGAATTCTTCAGAAAATTAAACATAGAACTTTCATATAAATGAGCAATTCTGCTTCTGGGTGTCAACTGAAAATAATTGAAGGCAGAGCCCCAAAAAATATTTGCACTCCTTTACTCATAGCAGCATTATTCACAATTGCCAAAAGGTAGAGACAACCCAAATGAACATTGACAGATGAATGTATAAACAAAATGTGGTATGAACATAAAATAGAACATTATACAGCCTTAAAAAGGAAGCTTTTTGATAATTCTACAACATGATAAACTTGGAGGATAGCATACTAAATGAAGTAAACCAGAGAGAAAAGGACATATTTGAAGATTCCACTTATGTGAGTTACACAGAGTAGTCAAATTCTTAGACAAAGAAAGTATAATGGTGGTTTCTAGTGCCATGTAGAGAAGAGAGTGAGATGGTAGTTGTTAAGTGCTGTTGAGTCAGTCCAATTCATAGGGACCCTATGTGTATAACAGAATGAAAGTTCACCTGACACTGTGCCATGCCTGACACGATTATCAGTACTTCTCTGCTCTTCACAGGATTTTCAATGGCAGATTGTTTTGGGAGTAGGCTGCCAGGTCCTTCTCTCTATCCTGCAGCAGCTGGTGTTCTCAGGCTGTATCCCAACCAAGACTGACCCTGCTTAGCCTCTGAGATCAGACAGGATTGGATGCCAGGGTGCTATGGCTGGGGATGAGAGAATGAAGTGATTAGTATTTTGTGGCTTTGGAGTTTCTACTTGGGAAAATGAAATAGTTCTGGAGGTGGATGGTGGTGATGGTAGCCCAATGTAAAGGGAGTATACTTATACTTAATGCCACCCTACTGTATATTTCACAATGATAAATGTAATATTATATCTGTTTTACTACAATAGAAAAGCATGTTAAGATGACCTTCATTTAATATTTTAATACATTTAATTTTAAATATGGTCAGTTATAATATATCTTTATATGACAAGCATTTGTCTAGGTGCCTTTCCAAAATTATCCTATTTAATTTTCATAATAACTTTGTAGATTACTTACTGTAGATTCTTACTGTTATGTCCTTTATTTCAGTATGTAAAATGAGGTACTGATAGAAGATAAGTAAAAATTTGAACTCAAGAAGGGAACCTTCAGGCCTGGACTTCTACAATTAAACTTACTAAGTATATTAAAACCATCAATACTGTTTTGTTCATCTGGAAAAATAAGCAAAACAAAAATAGATTTCAAAATTATCTCTGCAAGTACTGATTTTTATTACAAGTTGTTTTGATCACATGGAGGATATGACATGCTGTAGTTAGGATATGTATGAAAAAGTGGAAAAAAAAAACCTGTCAGTTTATTACTTTAAAAAATGCAATTCCTGCAAATGCCTGAGCATTACAGTAAAAATATCCATATCTGGTGACATGTATTTCCTTGTGCAAATGGTATATCTTTCTGCAGATTGTCAAAAGAAAAGACCATATATTTTAGAAATGTTTGGTAATACAATCACAATGCATGCAATGTTTGCTTTATAATATATTGTTGTTGTTAGGTGCCATTGAGTCGTGTCCAACTCGTAGTGACCCTTATAGGGTTTTCAATCTCTGACTGTTTCAGGATTGCCTTGGGAGTGGATTGCCACATTCTTCTCCCATGATTTATAATATGCGTGCATTAAAATCAGAAGACTATTTGTCTATGATGTTTTATTTTAGCACATGAAATTTAAATATGCGATGATTTTGTGTATATCTTTCCAAATATGTAGGAGGTGACCTTATTCACTGTTACCTTGGAAACAGCAATTCCCAAATGCTGTGCTTACTCTCTTTAGTACATTTAAAAATAATTTTATGAGCCAGGTGTGGTGGCACATGCCTCTAATCCCAGTGACTTGGGAGGCTGAGGCAAGAGGATTGTGAGCTTGAGCTCAGAGGTAGCCTGTGTAACTTAGTGAAACTTTGCCTCAAGATAAAAAAATAAAAAATGGTGTAGGGGTGCAGTCCAGTGGTAGAGTACTTGCAAAGTATGTGTGAGATTCTGGGTTCACTGCCCAAGTACTGAAAAAAATCATTTTATGGAATGAATGTAATTTAAAATATTATCCTTAAGCATGGATTTTAATTAACTTTAATCACATGAAATATGGAATCATGATTAGTGTTAAAATTATTGAGAAAACAAAATATAGCTTTCTAATAGAAAATATGTAAATACCTTTAAAAACTTATCTTAATCAGTAAATACATACTGGTTTTTTCTTTTACAAATTATGTCCAAATACTCTGATTATTGGTAAGGCACATCAGTTATGTGGTCAATAATCTTATGAAGTTAAAAATGCCATGCTTAATTTATTTGAATTTTTTCTTAATAATCAATGACCTTGGAGAATCTCTTATTGATTAGTACTTCTTCAATGACTCCTGAACAGACTTTCCACAGTGATATAAGTTGATATATATGTTTTTTTCTTATATTTTTTAGGACTCTACTATTGTTACTCCAATTATTTTGAGGACTGACCCTCAGGGATTTTTCTTTTACTGGACAGATCAAAATAAGGTAAGAAATGAGACGTGTACTTCTTACATTTTCCCATAGGTTACTGACGTGCAAAGTATTTATCTAACTACATAAATATCTACATCTGTTTCACAGAGACCCTTTGCAATTTATTTAAAAAATATACTTCTCAAGAATATCTAAGGCCAAATATCTTAGGGAATATTTAAGGCTACTAGTTTGAAACAATACATTTGCTAAATCCTATAATAATTGATATTTTTCAGTTCTGATTATGTTATTTGTTAGGATAAGAACATGGACATGGAAATTACATTTGGTGAGGACCATAATTTGACAATGGTGCTGATTGAAGTCCTTGCCCATAAAGGATGAAAAACAATGAGAAAGTTCCTTTTGAGCCAAATAACTATAGGCTTGGCTTTTCCTTTTTCTCTCTTCTCCTCTGTGTTGTCGTTCAGGATTCTCCCAGTATGAGCAAGTATTTGCCCTTGATAAGTTTGTTCATGTTAGAAAGCAAGGGCAAGAGTCTAACTTTTCCCTTCAGTTTTCAGGAATCTTTTCAGATTTGCTTTCTGCCCACAATACTATGAATTTATAAAATTGGTTAGGAAACCAATTGATGATTCCATATTGAATTATTAAAAAGTAGAGTATCTTCAGATCATAAGATATATTTGGGCAGTTAGCAAGAATATCTATGGGAAATGGTTATTTCAAGAGTCACTGTTAGAGTTCTATATTTGAACCCAAGAGACCCAGAACACAGAATATTTTGGTTCTCTAAGTTCTGATATCTGGTGTGATGGGATACGGTTTATTGAGAGCACCAGATACATTTTGAAACCAAGAGTATATCAATAGAATACCATTAGAATAGTTGGGAACTCCCTGATTACTGTGGAAGGGGGTCCAAATTATTAGGTTTCAAAATTTGACATTAGATCCCTGATATCCAAAGTTCCTGGAGGTCTCAGTCTTGCTCTGTGCTTTTGGGGCAACTTGAGTTACACTTCTGAGTGGAAGAGGGCAACTGGCCCTATGCATTGGAACGGTGAAGGATGGCATGGATCCTGGCAGTTCTTCCTGAACTGAAAAGTGATGTCTGATCCCAGGGTTAGTATTGAATAGGCCTTTTTTACACATCTCTCCAAAGGCAAATTTCAGCCTTGTAGTGTTAGAATAATTTTCTAATGACTGTATGTGTGTCCTGGAACCATCTGTGGTAACAGGTGTGGAAGTAAACCATACACTCTACACTAATGTCAAAAATTATATTTCAGTAAGATTTCATACTTAATGTTCATATTTGGTACTGGGTGTTTTAATCACTTTGGCTTAGAAATTCTGTTTGGTTTCCTGTTGTTATATATAAAACAATGGCGTGAAAGAGAATTTTTGTTTGTTTTGTTTTTCCTCCTCTTGAAGGCTATTTTTAAAATGGTTGAAGCTATATTCATGAAAGATATATTTATAATACCTAGAGCATTTCTAAAGGTTGAGTATTTGTGCAAGAGACCAAACTGTCAGTTTGATTTTTCAACTTGTAAGTCAAGTTTCTGTAAAAGCAACAGAAGATATTTTGGTGTTTTTAAATAATTCATGGCAACTCAGTTAAGCACCATTGAAGACCAACCATAAATATTCTTTTGCTTAAGAAAGAGAAAGGGTTGAGCACCAGAGGCTCTTTAATGCATCTCCATTGTTCTGTGAACCCCATTTTTTGACCTATGTTTATTTTCAAGTATGGGAAAATTTCTTTCAATGTTCATAATAGCCTTTTTCTCTTAGCTCTAATTCTGTTTTTGAGCAATTGAAACAAATAATGAGCTATCAATTCCTTTTATCTCTTTATTGCTTTTCTTTTCTTGAATATCAATCTTACAGTTGTAGGTAAGCTATAGTAAATTTTACTTTTCACTTTTTAGATTCCTAAGTCATCTTGCAATCATTTATCAGTTTGGAGGTTTATTTTTTAGTCAGTGATCCTATATCTTAGAATCTGAAAGATGAGGGGATTTAACTGAAAAAAAATTAAACTTAACTGTTTTCAAATTTGTCATTTTCATTCTGGCTTTAAGCCTAGTCCTGGAACCAGAACAAGTGATGCATTTACTTTTAGGAGATGGACTAGTGTAAGTGATATATTAGAGCAAATGCAGGCTGGATGAAATGGCACACACAGATGAAGGATGGCATGCCAAGCTTTTAGTTAGTGCTTTTGCATAAGATTGTTTGAAGGTACAGGGCCAAATGGTGCAATCATGATGCTACTTAGATGACTTCTTTCTTTAGAACATTTTTTTTCTGGAAATTGGTTTTGAGAATCTATCTCAGAAAAACAATATGATACTTTTAAGTTTACCCTTTGATTTTGCATATTTGTTTTCCATTGGTTGGGACGCTTGCCTTGGTATTTATTATAATATGCCTGTCTTTTCTCTTTGGCATTCTCCTCAACATATTCCACCTTCGGTCAATGAAGCTTATACTGAAGCACTTTGATTAGTAATCCTTTGAAGTTTTGTCTGCTCATAGGTGAGCTAAGTGGCTTTAAGAAGCCCTGGGGAAAGAGCACTGTTACAAGAGCTGTCCTTTGGTAGCACTGGGAGAAAATCCTCACACTTTATGGTGTCTTATCTGTCTTTCTCTTGTCATGGCTACATTATAACTTGTGGCAGAGCCACTGATTTCAAGCCACTGGCTTCCCCTGTATAGATGGTGACATACTGCCTTCCCCAAACTGCTCCTTTGATTTGTCACCATAGAAATGAGAAGACAAAGAAGACATATGGCACAGGTGACAGATTTCAGAATTAAAAAACAGAGATAGCAAGTCATTGTGAGGTAGCTGAAATGTGCTTCAGTAAAACATTGACAGAATGTTTGGGGTTGGTAGAAGCAGATAGATACATATGAATATCATTGTTTTAGGGCTAAATGTGCATACCTTGTACCAGCTCTGGACTTGTTTTGTTAATTCTTTCCATTTATTGTTGGCTCTGTAAATCTTATTGAATGTAATTAGCAAAAACCACTTTTTGAATGTGACTATTTTAAGCGCAGTGGTTTTTCTGGTGTGAATGTAGTTTATGTGAAGAGGATGAATTTGTTTCTAAGTCATGGATGAGAAGGGGCTCTCTAAGTACTGAGAAGCTTTCCTGCATTAGGATATAACTTTTCTTTGGGTCTAAGCCATGTGGGCACCAGAAACCATAACAAGAAGCCATGAAAGCCATGTGAACTTTGAGAATCTGCACCACAATTTTAAAGGAAAGACTAGCGGAGAAAAGATAGGAACTGTGGAAGAGCTCACAAAAACCTGTCTTGCTAGACTATGAAGCAAAATAGACCTTTGCCTTGCAATTTGATGCCCTGCCTCTGTGCCAAGGCTGGTGTAAAAATAAAACTAGTGACTACTAGTTCAGATCCAAGCAGTTCAATAGAGTTCATTAAACCCTTCCTTGTGACTCTAAAACAGAAGCTTGGAGAGGAGGGGAGGAACACATAAGAAATTTAAAAGAAAAGGGGGGGAATACACATCTTCAATGAAGGACTTTTCCTATTCTTTTTGTTAACATATTTTATTCCTTTTTAATTTTTCAGACAATATTTGAATACTTTTTTTGTTTGTTTGTTTAAAGAGTAAAGTAGTATACATATCCTTAAATCATGTCTTCTTTTGACTTCAATCCTGGAGTCAACTGTTGGTGACAGCTTCCTGGTTTCTTCTTAGGTCTCTACTTTTTTTTTTTTTTTTTTTTTTTTTTTTTTTTTTTTTTTTTTTTTTTTTTTTTTTTTTTGCAGTACTGGGGGTTGAACCCAGGGCCTCACGCTTGCATGCTTTGCGAGTGCTGGACCACTGAGCTGCTGCCTCCAGCCCATTTTTTTTTTTTTTTACATTTTTGAGACAGGGTCTCTCGAAATTACACAGACTTCCTCTGGTCTGGAACTTGCAATCCTCCTGCCTCCACCTTCCGAGCCACTGGGTTACAGGAGTGTGCCATAGCCCCCGGCTCTCTTAGGTCTCTTCTTAATGTACAACTATGTACATCATTTTGTTTTGTTTCTATCCATTTTTATCCTGTCATTGTATTAGTTTTACTGTTCTACAACTTGCTTTTCACTTTACATGTCTTAGAGAACTTTCATGTGTATCTTCACCATTCTTTTAAATTACTCTACTGTATCCCAAAGAATGGATCACCAAATTTTATTGAATAATAAAAATGTTCTTATGGATGGACTCTTAGTGTTTGTTTCTAATTTGGGATTACAGCAAATGATCTTATAATGTGGAGTAATCGCCAGCTTGTGTGTTCCTCTCTGTGTATATGGGTCAGCGTTTCCCTAAGGAAAATACTTAGAAGTGCAATTGCTGGTTGGAGGTTACCACATATCCTAAATTTTAGTTATGGGCTGTGCCATTGTATAACCCACCAGTCTTGTGTGAGAGGAACTGTTTTCTCAAGCTCCAGCCAACACTCTTAGGAAATATTTTAGTTTTTGCCAATATGAGGCAATCATTGTATCGTTTGCTTTAATCTGCCCTAGCCTGATTTGCTAATAAGTTATGTATATTTTCATAAATTTATTGACCATTTCTGTTTTAGATTACTTACCTATATCCTGTGGGCTTGTATTGATACTTCTCTTTGTATTCTAGATGCTAATCCTTTAGCTGTTATGGAGGTTGAAAATACATTCTTCCTGTCTGTTGCTTGTCATGAATTTCTCAATATTTAATTTAAATGTGATGAAAGATGACAGGAAGCTGATAAACCTAGCCAGTGTCACATTCTAACCTTTTGTTTTCTTTCTGTTTAACCTTTCTTATGCATCATCCTTATCACCAACATTACTATTAATCTGGGCTTTTAATCTGTGCATGATGTATTTTGAGGACTGGTGTGAGGTAGAGGTCTAAATTTAATTTCTTCAAGTGGGTCTTCCTGTGGGTTGTTGGCTTCCTATGCTTTCTAGTTTTAGCCAGCTCAGATAGCATCCCACAGCACCCTCTCTCTTGTGGCTTTCTTCCTGGCTCAGAGTGTGAAGAGTGGGGAGTAGGATCTGCAATGGCAGGTGGAACTGAGTTGATGCTCCCTTGTCACTCCTGTGCCAACACCTCTACCACCTGGCTTGAAAGCCCTATAGTTTCCTTCCTGTATTTCAGTGCCTGTGGACCTTTGGGTTGTTATTTCCCATTTCATTCTTATTTATCTTCTGACTTTTACAGTTTCTGGTTCAGCAAGCACAACCCTTTTTGTTTAACTATAATTTAGACTATAGACGTAAGTTTATACCTGCATATTTAGTCATTTCTAGGGACTTAAGACAGGAGGGATTGGCTGTACCATCTGTTCCATCTGCCTTCCTGTTCTGCTTTATGATTTCACATGAGACACCATTTGGAATCCTTGTACAAAATGATGATTAAGTTTCTAAAAATGGCATCTATAGATAGCCTTGTCTTATGATAACCTTAAATTTCTATATGGAGTTCAAAAGCTAAGTTTAAAAGTTAAATATTTACATAAGCCACTGTGGCATTTTTCAGCATGAGTCTAAGAGTCCAAAAATAGTTTGAATGATGAATCATAAACCTCCACAAGAAAATCTAGTGATTCTTCATTAAAAAGCATTCTGGCCTTCAGAAAGAACTGGTGACACACATTTCATGAATGATTATTTAACAATGGAGCTTCCCCTTTGAGACACACTTGTCTAGTACAATCCAGAAACATCAATGTTGACCTTTCTTGTGTGTAGAAAGTAGGATGGGATGTCCAGAGCGCACTAAGTAGTTACTTGAGTACAGTGATGTGGTTGCAAATTAAGGAGATGAAGTTTATTAATTTTTGTTTGTTAGTTTTTCCCTATAGCTGAAACAATAACTGAAGCCACCTTAGAAAATAGCAAAATTGATGCTGGAGGTGCTTTCTGTGGGTGGTGGTTGTTCCTTGGCTTGGAACAGAATGCCAATCATCACGGACTAACCAACAGCATCAGTGGTGAAGTTAAGTCTTTTCCTTTACCCTCTCAGTGTTCCCTTTATCATTATTGACAATATTAATAGCTAGATCATTCACAGTGCCATGTCTCTGCCTTTATCCTTCCCACTCCACAGGGCCCCAGCTGCATTCCAGTGGGCAACCAGCACCTGAATTCTTTCATTCTTTCGGGCCAGTAGAGTTCACTTTGCTTCCCATGCAGCTGCTCTGAACATTCCAGTAATTAACTCCCACACTAAGCAATGGGATTTGATGTATACATATCATACCTGTGTCACCTCTTGGGTGAGATAACTCAAAGGTCCATGCTTTGTGCTGTTTCCCAGAGTGCTTCTGTTGAATGATGCCATTATCCTGACAGTAACTGACTTGAAAACATACCATGTGGGTGCTTCCTTCTCTTTTCTCATTTCCTTCTTCCCAATGTGTTCTACAACCATCTCTAAAGTAAACTTATGCTAGAATTGTCTTGGAACTTTTTTATGTGAGTATGTAAAGCTTAATGATTCATATAGGTATGTCCCAATTAAGAGTATTGAAGAGATTCCTTGGTTAATTGGTATTACGCTTCTTGGGTCACATATGACCCCACAACAAATGTAACCATACTTAGGTAAGTGCTACAGTGCCCCATGTCCAGCACCCACTGGGAGTCTGTTTTGACCCCACAATACCAGCAAAGAGTTACCAGGAACTGCAACATAGTAGGTGAATACTTTGTTTTAAGCCAGAGCTGGTTTTCCTAAAACAGACCTAATTTGGGAAGGCTGAAGCTGGTTACAAAAACCATCTTTGAAGCCATTGCAGCAGATACAGTTTTGAGTTCTGGGTCTGCAGTGTATTTAATGGGTCAACTCTGGTGAATCTCTTCAACCATCTAATCCATGCTTTCCTCATCTGTAAGATAAGTTATTACTTCTTTAGAGTTAGTATGAAGGTTCAGCGAGAAAAATGAAATTCCTAACCTTATGCCTAGTAGTTTGTAACTCTTAGTTCTTTTTGGTGGTTTATAGTATTGCTATATGACAGTCTGACTAAACAGTTGTCCCTAACTAATTGTTAGGAGCCATAAATGTGCTGTTATGAAAACCAAGTGAACATTCGTTTATGTATGCGTTTTTATTCCTTTTTTCCTTTTTCAAGGCAACAGTGACCTGTTTTCTGTTTAGACTCTGTTGTGGTTTTTTAATCTGGAATATTGAAGCTTAGGTCTGTTTGAACAAACAAGATGTTTATTTATGTATTTCATAATGTTTCAGGAACAGAGCCATGGAAAGCAAAAGAACAGATTTATTGCTGAAAAGACTTTTCCTTTGAGGATAATTCACTAATAAATTCTCTATCATGGGTGAAAGTCTCCTACAGCACTGGGAATTAGAAGCATCTTATGGAATAAAGTTTAAGATGATTTAAAGGACCTTGATAAGGAAAATGGTATTATTCTCAAGAATTGGATGCCCCCATCGTTGTCTGTGTCTTTTTGCCTCAGATAGTCACTTTAGGATTATTACAACTATATGGGCACCAGGCAGCTCCTTCTCTTCCAAACTGACTAGATCCTTAGAAATTAAACATCTATTGTTTTTTATTATAGTTTAGACTGTCATGAGTCACATTGTGAGGAAGAAGTCTGTACTTGTCAATTCATCTTGTAGTTTAAGTTTCATTTTTATCAACACTACCTTCTTTTCACTGCCATGACCCCTCAGTTTTTACTTCTCTAAACTCTGACTAACACAGGACAGCCAAGTGTTGTGATGGCTGGCTAAATGAACACAACTTAAGAATAAATCTTATTAGAATGGAGTCTTTTAAAAATTATTGGAGGTGATGATTCATGCTTTTCTGGTGGAAATTCAAATCAGAATATAGCCTCTTGAAATGTATTTTAAAGACAGCCTTGTTGTTGTTAGGTGCTGTGCAGTCATGTCTGACTCATGGCAACCCTCAGAGTTTTCCATGGCTGATTGTTTCAGGATTGCTGCAGAAGTGCATTGCCAGGGCCTTCTCCAGTTTTTGTGGGACTAGGAATCAAACTTAGGTCCTCAGAGCGTACAGATCAGCAATCTACCAACTGAGCAAAACCCCAGCCCAAAGTCAGTCTAGTTATTATAAAATGACATTATGGCATTTTCTTTGAAATTATTCTTAGGGTATAAATACTTTAGTATGATTTTTAGTATAATTTTATTCCCATGACGAAACATCAACATGCTTCATCATAGGAATAACAATAACAATGCACATTTTCATACATTGTAACTAGAGTTTAGAAACATATGATATTTCCCTGGCTTTTATTCAAAATTCAATACTTCTAACATAATTTAATTACAAAATTATGCTCAGTTTTATGAGTTGCTCATATTTAGCTCTTCCCAGTCTTATAGAGGAAATTAAATTTGATTATTTTCCATCCCATGAAGCAATTATAATAATATATGTGTACTTTTTGATACCAAAAATAGTCTGAGACATTGAATTGGAAGAATATGTGGAGGAAATAAATTCTGTATATTGTTTATACTTTTATTTCCTGTTATAGGGAAAATCCATTTGCCTTTGTTGTGAGTAGAATACTTGCTATTGATATAAAGTCATGCTCTCTTGTTTAGATGACAGAGGCGATAGATACTTTGAGTGTTTTTGGTTGTTCTCTTGTTCATTTTCTTGCCAATTCAAGACTATTTGATCCTACTGATGGGGTCCTGTCAATCTCTTTCTGTATTTATTCATCAAGACAAGACTCTTTTTGCCTTTTGGTAAGACTAAATTTAAAACAACAGTTGAATTATATAAACATTTACCACATACATACATTGTTTTCTATTTAAATAATTTAAAAGGGCAAAAACTCAAACTTTTGGCAACCTGTTTATTATGAAGTCAGTATTCACATAAAAACTGTTGTTAGGTGCCATCGAGTTGAGTCCAACTCATAGTGACCCTCATAGGGTTTTCAATGGCTGACTGTTTCGGGATTGCCTTGGGAGTGGGTTGCCACGTCCTTCTCCCATTTTTCTGGGAGAAGGTGCTAGGAATCAAACTCAGGACCTCAGAGACTGCAGAGCAGCACTCTACCAACTGAGCTAAACCCCAGCCCCTCATATAAAATACATTTTTCAAATCTGGGAAAATTTTTGATAGTCACTAATTCAGTGCAAATATACCTTTTCATTGTTGCTTTTATTATCATTATCAGCATTACTAACAGCAAACACAGATATGGTGTTTTCCATGTGCCAGGCATTGTTCTAAGTCATATATACCATATTGTTTTTATTTTTTATATTTTTGCAGTACTGAGGATTGAACCCAGGGTCTTGTGCATGCTAAGCAAGCACTTCTACCACTGAGCTACAACCTAAGCCCTATATTACAGTATATATATTTATGTTGTTGTTAGGTGCAGTCAAGTTGTGTCCGCACCTCATAGGGTTTTCAATAGATGATTGTTTCAGGATTGCCTCAGGAGTGTATTGCCATGTCCACCTCCCATTTTTGCAGTTCTAGGAGTTGAACTCGGGACCTCAGAGACTGCAGAGTGGTATTCTATCAACTGAGTTAAATCCCAGCCCCATATATATTTATAGTATATATTTATTAATATATTTATATAGCTGTGCAGGGTGGCTCATGCTTATAATCCCAGTGACTCAGGAGGCAGAGGCAAGAGGATCATGAGTTCCAGGCCAGAGGCAGCCTCATAATTTAGCAAGACCTTGTCTCAAAATAGAAAAAAATAAAAAATGGACTGGAGGTGCAGCCCAGTGGTACAGCACTTGCAAAGCATGTGTGAGGCCCTGAGTTCAACCTCCAAGTTCTGATACACACACACACACACACAGATACACACACATATATATGTGTATATATATATTTCTTCACATGGCAAAGATATATAGTCTGTATGCTATGTATATATAATGTATATAGTATGTACACATGCTACATGTATATGTATGTGGTATGTATACATACATTAATGTATAGTGGGTACTATAATGTGTGTGCATATATACCCTATATATACACACTGTACTATATTATGTACAACTATACCATAATATACACATACTGGGCTGGGATTTAGCTCAGTTGGTAGAGTACTACACTGTACTTTCTTAGGACCTGGGTTTGATCCCTAGGAGAGCAAAAATGGGAGAAGGACATGGCAGTCCACTCCCATAGAAATCCTGAAGCAATCAGCCATTGAAAACCCTGAGGGTTGCTCTGAGTCAGACCTAACTCGAGGATGGCACCTAACAACAGCAACAACAATATTTAATCATACCCATAAGCCTATAATGGACAGTGCAGTAATCAACCCCACCTATGAGAAATTAAAATTAAACACACACAGAGGTTATTTCCTGACACATAGTCATATAGTTAGTGACAGGAGTAGAATCAAGGCAGGGCAGTCTGGCCATGTGTCCTCACTCTGAACTTTTTGCTTTGTAAAGTACGTAATTAATGTGTAGCCTGCAGCCATAGCACTGTGGCATCTAATACCATCAGATCTTGGAAGCCAAGCAGAGTCAGGCCTGTTAGTACTTGGAAGGGAGACCACCTGGGAATACCAGGTGCTGTAGGCATGGGAGAAGGACCTGGCAACCCACTCCCCCCACCACCAAAAAGTCAATCTGCCATTGAAAACCCTATGAATAGCAGAGAAGCACTGACAATAGTGTTTAACCTGTTTTACACAAGGCCACTATGAGTTGAACACAGTCTCAATGGCACTTAACAACAACAATTAATGTGTAAATTTAAGTTTATCTACAGGAGTTTTCCTTTTGATTTGTTTGGGCGAGGAACCTCAATAGACGTAGTACATTTACCAGAAAGAGACAAACAGTATGAAGAGTGCATTCTTAACTTGGGCCCATTGAAATCACATGGGGAACTTCAAAGAAGAATACTGCTTCCTGGGTCCCACCCCTAGAGATACTGACTTAACAGCCTGGGCTGTGGTCAAGGCATTGTTCTGTTTTTTGTTTGTGTGTTTGTTTTGTTTTGTTTTGTTTCTTTTCATTTGATTATAATGTGCAGCATGTGGCAACAGTGATAGAAACCAAGCTGATATCCCCAGTGAGTTCAGTAAGCTTCCTAAGAAGATGTGTGCACTCTACCTTTCCTGCCCGTGCTATGGCCCACTTTCCAAAGTAATCCTCCACAGGCCCTGCAAGATTCCAAGTTATTTGTCTATGACTGAATAATATTCCCTATACTGTACTTAATAGGGCAGGAAATTACTAGCATTTTTTAAGAGTGATTCTCAATATCCAAAAGTGAATCAAAATAGATTTTTCATTATATTCACTTGATTAAAATTCATTTTACTTCCCATTCCCCAAATGTTCCAGGTATTAGCTATTTGTTTTGTTCTTACCAACCATGTCCTCACTCAGCATTCAAACCCCGTTTATGAAACTTTGTGTTTTGTTTTTCTACATTCTCCATTAGACGAAGTTACTGTTTAAATTCCATATTTAATTAATTAGCTGTACTGTGTGTGTGTGTGTGTGTGTGTGTGTGTGTGTGTGTGTGTGTGTGTGATACTAAGGGGTTGAACCTAGGGCTTTGTACATGCTAGGCAAGTTCTCCACCACTGAGCTGTACCCTCAGCCCTTTTTCTATTTTTTATTTTGAGACAGGATCTGGCTAAATTGTGCAGGCTGCTTCTGGTTTCAGACTCCTAGTTCTCTGGTCTCACTCTCCTGAGTAGCTGGGATTACAGGCATGGACCACCTGGTCCAGCTCCTTTAAGGTCATTCTTAATACTATATTCTCTCCCTTTTCTCCTTTCCTTTTCTTCTCTCTCTCTCTCTTTCTTTCTTTCTTTCTTCCTTTTCTTCTCAGGGATTGAAACCAGGGCTTTGTACATAGTTTGCAAGTGCTCTACCACATTACTGTTTAAATTCCATATTTAATTAGCTGCATTTGTGTGTGTGTGTGTGTGTGTGTGTGTGTGTGTGTGTGTTACTAAGGGATTGAACCCAGGGCTTTGAACATGTTAGGCATGTTCTCCACCACTGAACTGCACCTGCAGCCCACATTTTTGCTTTTTGTTTTGAGACAGGGTCTGCTAAATTGTGCTGGCTGCTTCTGGCTTCAAACCTATGATCCTCCTGCCTCAGTCTCCCACATTGCTGGGATTACTTGCATGCACCACAGCACCCAGACAATACCATGTTCCCTTATGCAAAAGTGCAGCTAACTTGAGCCACGTGCAGTGGGATACACTTGAAATCCTAGTGACTTGGGAGGCTGAGGCTGGAGAATCACAAATTTGAGGCTAGTGGCAGCCTGTGCAACTTAATGAGACCCTGTCTCAAAAACAAAAAGAGGGGCTATTGGTGCAGCTCAGTGGCGGAGCACTTGCCTAGCATGCATAAGGCCTTGGGTTCAACTTCCAAGTACTGCAAGAGGAAAAAAATATGATCTTAAAGGGCTAAGGGTATAACTTAATGGTAGGGTATGTGGTTAGTATGCATGAGGCCCTGAGTTCAATCCTCAGCACACACACACACACACACACACACACACACACACACACACACACACAGTCATATGTAACTATTTCATATTATCCTAAAGTTTTTATTTATGATTACAAACGCAAATGTTATCTTATTATATGACAACATTGTGTCACCAGTTTATGGGAACCCTATCTTTCTTGTCAGGGCTGGGATTTAGCTCAGTTGGTAGAGTGCTGCACTGCAGTCTCTGAGGTCCCGAGTTCAATTCCTAGCACCGCAAAAATGGGAGAAGGACCTGGCAATCCACTCCCAAGGCAATCCTGAAACAGCAGCCATTGAAAACCCTATGAGGGTCGCTATGAGTCGGATACCGACTTAACGGCACCTAACAACAACAACAATAATCTTTATTGTCACATACACTCAACCCAGGGAAACTAGGGAAAGATAATTTGTAGGTGTAGTAAGAAGCCTGCCCTTCAGTCACCTCTACATAACGCATTTGAGAAAACTGAAATTCCTGTTTCTCCCATTGGAATGTTTGGTTTTCACTCTGCCTTCTGTAGGGAACAGTGATTGTGATGAGAATGATTTTGCATGAAGCTTCTCTCCAGCAATGTGCAAAACTCCCACTTAGGGGCTGTAGTGTGGAAATCATATTACATCAGGCAAACAATGCACCTGTGTGAAATGAATGCTTCAATGAAAAGTTTTATGGGGCAGAACTAGTTGCTGTAGTAAGAAGCTAATGACTATGCTGCTATACATAATGGATTCTATTTCTAGATGCACATTTGTTCCTCTTGCATGGCATCATTATGCAAGAGGACAGCAGTTTCAGCACTATATTTTGAATATTGATATATTAGAATACCATAGTAGATATGACCTTAGGTAATCTGTGACTTTTTCATGAACTTGAACCCTGACATAGTTCATAACTAGAGAGAAAAACATGAAAAATAAACACAAAATACCAAAACAATTTTTAGTGTTTGTAGGTTGAGCTCTTCCAGCAACTGACACCAGCTTAAGTGGCTTATTCAGGAAGTGACCTCATGAAAGATGAGCAGGGGAGCAGGGAAGTGAGAGAGAGTCAAGAGAAGGCAGCAATGCAGAGTAAGATATCAAATATATTACCTTGGTAGACAAAGGAAGCTCCATTCCACTGGGGAGCTCTGGGACAGTGCAGCAGAGGGAGGGGACTATGGTATTTTTCTACCAGTTCCCAACAGTTTGCGATTGAAAGCAGCTCTCCCAGGAGTGTTATCTCTTTTGTCAGCTTCTCTTGGTGACCCAGAGATGAATGAGCCCCAGACTTTGAGAAAGTCCTCAGACACAGTTGTAGCTGGAAGCTGCCAGTTGGCACGTGTGGGAATGCATGGCCACCACCAGCAGCAGATACTCTGGGGACTTTAATTTGCAGTAAATCAGACTGTATATATCTATATCACAGGGTGCAAACTGGAAGCTGAACTCAGTCATAAACAGATCTTGCTTGGTCTGCACAGTGCCTTAAACATATAAACACAAGTTTCCAGCATTTAAAAATCTAGGGATTTTATATATACATCTAGATTTCTCAAAAAAAAAAACAAAAAACCACAAAATACTCAGAAGTCTGGGCAACCCTGGCCAACAGACCCCAATGGCCATATTTTGCAGAAACAGAGCAGCACCAGCTGCTTTAGACAGGGCATGCGGTACTCAATCTGTCACAATCACCACCAAGCCAATCTACCTAATTTACATGAACTTTTGGTCTCATTTACATCTTTGGTATAAATATCAGGCCTCTGTGGTTATATCCTAGGCTGGAAGATTCAATAAGCTAGTGATTATGCAGCTTAATGTAGAATGTAGTTAATTCTGTCTTGGTGGGACTATTGGAATACTGTGGTGTAAAGGGTGAATTTTGCAGTGGAAAAAAATGGCCACAGGTCAGTGTATCCTGATCTTCCTTGTAAGTGTCATAAGCAGAGCAATTGATGCTCCAAGCCTGCTTCTTCTCTGTGAAATATGGATAGAAGTGTATGAGCCCTGAGATCCCTCTCCACTTTAAAAGCCTATTATTCCAAAATGACTTTTCGCGTGGCATTGTGTTAGGTAAGATTTATAAATATGACTCCTCAGCAAAGGATTTCAAGTTGAATTGGGCCATTAATCTAAAGAAATAATAATGGTGGGCTCTGGGACACTGTCTACAGTTATAGCACCCTGGCACCTAATCCCACCTGATCTTGGAAACTAAGCAGGGTCGGCCTGGTTAGTCCTTGGGTAGGAGACCACCTGGGAATACCAGGTGCTGCAGGATAGAAAAAAGCACCTGGCAATCAACTCCTGAAATAATTTGCCATTAAAAACCTTATCAATAACAAAGAAGCACTGACAATAGTGCTGGGCATGGCACAGTGTTGGGGAGTTGTTTTTTGTTCTGTTGTACACCAGGTAGCTATGAGTGGGACCTGACTCAATGGCACCTAACAACAACAACTGGGACATCAAACAGAATGACTTCCTCTTATGGAGTAAGGGGGATTCACTCCACCTCTAGCTCAAGGCCATGAGCATTGACTGGTGTAGCCCACCCCTCACACAGCATGGTGCTGTGCTGTCTGAAACCATATCCTTTAGTGTGGCTTTTTATATTTAAATTTTCATTAACATAAACTTAAAAAATTCAGTTCCTCAGTCACATTAGCCATATTCTGAGTGCATTATAGCTGCTTATATACAGGTGCAGTTATACAACATTTCTATCATGCCAGAAAATTCTGTTGGGCATTGCTGCATAGAGATTGGGTTGAGAATGACTCTTTAGAGCCAGTGTTAATTTCCCTGCAATAAAAACTTTCACTAAACTTACAAGGAGATAACTTTTCTCTCTTTGGCTGGATCATGTGCTACAAGTATGTAAAATCTGAACCTGCCTTTGTTGCTTTGTTTCTGTGTAGTAAGATAAGTGGGGAAGCTCAGATACCAGTTTGGGGGCCAAATCCGGAAGCTAACCCTGCAAAAGAGAAGTCAGTTGTCTTAGTCTGTTTTATTTTGCTATAAAAAGATACTAGACATTGGTTACTTTATAAAGTAAAGAGGTTTGTTCTGCTCACACTTCTGCTAGATGGAGGGTCCAAACAGCATGAAACCAGCGTCCTAGTAAGGGCCCCCTGGCTAAGTCAGAGCATGGTGGAGAAACAGACAGGAGGCTGATATCATGCAGCAGTGTACACAGGCTGGGCTTGCTTTATATTAATTTGTTTTCATGATAACTAACTCAGTTCTGCCAGAGCCACACCAATCCCTTCCAGGAGTGATGCTCTCAAAAACCTAATTTTGTTGCCTGAGGTGCCTGTTAAATTTTTTTATTTTTGTACTTAGGGATCGAACCAAGGTCTTACACATACTTTGCAAGTGCTCCAACACTGAGCTGCACCACCAGCCAATTTTTATATTTTATTTTGAGACAAGGTCTTACTAGGTTATGCGGCTGCTTCTGGCCTCAAACCTGGAATCTTCTCCTGCTTCCCTCTCCCAAGTGGCTGAGATTACAGGCTGCACCTCTGCATCAAAATTAGGCACTTCTTAAAGGTTCCACCACCTGCACACTACCACACTAGGGACCTAGCTTCCAGCCCATAAACTTTGGGGGACACAGTCAAACCACAAGCAAACCTTCATACTAGTGAAAACCCAAGTCCTTTGTGATATCATTTGAGATGCCAGATTAGTTCATTTCAATCTTATAAACTAATAAATCCATTCATTGTCTAAGCCAGTTTAAGATGAAGGGTTTGTCCCTTTGCAATAAAGATTATTAAGACATTGCACAGTCATTTATTGGAAATCAGACAGACATTTGGATATTTAGTGACATCTGTCCCATCAACATGAGAGAGAAATAAAGGAGGGAATAGAGTTTATGAAATCTTGATGTACTCAGTGACTATACTTTCCCATTTATGAAATAATTGTTCTCTTATATATTCTAAGTTGGGCTTTAGCTATCAAAGGTAATTTTATTGGCTTCTGTCCATGACATGGGAAGGCTTTGTCTTGAAAAATAAGCAAAAATTGCCCAAAAATGTTACTTTTTGGCAATTTTGAATAATAGCCTAAAAGCCTTAGTTGTACCAGGAGAATTTATAGGGAAGGAAATTAGAAATTTTTGATAACCTTTTGTGTTGTAGACATCATGCCAAGATGCTTTACATGGACTATCTTAATGAATCATTTGGTTAATTTTTTCCCATTTTGCTTTGGGGAAAATGAGGCTCTCTTTGGGGTGGTGTTTCCCTGGAAGGCTGATTCTATCCCTGATAGCTAAGGATGTGAACACCTCCTGGGATACCTCATGCTTTCTTTCACCTTAGCACTTTTAATGCCGTGTTAGTTTTGTCTGACTCCCTTTTTAGTTGGCCATTAGATGATGAAATCCTTGAATTTAGGGACATTGTTCAATTTGTTTGGCATTTCTAGTACACTGCTACTACACAGGGATTGTTTAATCAGTGTTTACCCAATGAACGAGCCTTAGAAAGATGGGACAGCTTATCTAAGGTTATAGGTTACTAAGTGATGGAAAGCAAGATCTGTCAGGGTGCAAAGCCAACAATCTTTCCTACTGTTGCTTATTCATTAATGCCGCCTTGTTTCCATCTCTAGTCTCCTGCCTCTTAGCAAGTAGGAGGGGAACTCCTACCACCTAGAAAACAGAGAAAGCAGCTAGGGCATTTCCACCTACTTCCTGCCACCAGTCCCAGAGGCCCCTTCATCTCTGGCTTCTCTTTCCTCCTCTCTGCTGTTTTCTTTCCCAGGCCATCCCTACTTCACTGGTTCTGTACTCTGGCTTCTCAAAGATTTTACCTTAACATTTTACATTAACATTCCTTCCCTTTTCTTGTGTTATCAGGATTTCCCCTGTAATCAGATCTGTGTCCATCAGTAGTAAACATGATTTGCCTCTTCCATATTAAGAGAAACCTCTATACTCCTTCTTGACCCTCATGGTTTTCCTTTCTCCTTTTCCTTATCAGCAAGCTTCTAGAAAGTTTTCCCTAAACTCTCTACATTCTCACCTTTTACCTTCTCTTCAATCCAGATCCAACCTGGATTCTCTTCTTTCCCCTCTTCTAAATTATTATTTCTAGAGCTACTAGTAATTTCACATTTCAAAACACACTGACCATTTTTAGCCCTCTTGGTGCTTGATCTTTTATCAGAAGTTTACATTACTGATCATTTTTCTTGAAACACTTTCATTTCTTGACTCCTTGCTCTCAAGTTTCCCCTTCTTCCCCAACTATTCATCTTTCTACTTTGCTGGATCTAAATTTAGTCCTTCCCTACTCACTTGTTAGGGACTCTTCATCTGCACTTGCAGATTTATTTACCATTTGGACACATGACTCCCAGGTTTACATCATTATCCTATTCCCTGTCTCTGAGATAGTTGAAAACAGGTATTTCCAAGGTTGGTCCCATGTCTTCCTCATTTCATGCCTGACCTGATACTGTTGCTTTATTAGACATCACTCTTCCCAGAGTTTCAACATTCTGAAACTTGGAAGACTTCCTAGCACCTTCTTCTCCACCTATCCCTCATGCTCTTGGCCCCTTATATTTTGTGTGCTGGTCATATTGACTACACTGTCCTTCCTCTATTTCCCCATATTTGGCACATTCCTTTTCCCTTGTCTTCACAGTAATTTCCCTCTGTTTGGAATGTATGTTGTCTTCCATGCTAGATTACTTCTTTCCTTGCTTTGCCACATTTTATTTATTTATTTATTTATTTATTTATTTATTCATTTATTTATTTATTTATATTTTCGTGGTACTGGGTCTTGAACCCAGTGCCTTGAGCTTGCATGCTTTGCAAGTGCTGTACCACTCAGTTGTACCCCAGCCAATTTTTTTTCCTTACTTTTTGAGACAGGTTCTCACAAAATTACTCAGACTGTCCCTGGTCTTGAACTTGTGTTCCTGCTGCCTCTGCCTCCACAGTCACTGGGATTACAGGTATGTGCCACCATACCTGGCTGCTTGGCCACATTTCAACAAGTATAACCAAATATTTTACATAGTTATGTAGTAATATCTAGCTCCCTGTTGACAGTTCAACAATTTGATGAGAGCAGAGTCCAGTACTGTCCCGGTCAATGATTAACAACCAGCTCTCCTACTGGGAAACATTATATTCAACATTTGCCAATTCCTATGGTATAAATACTCCCATGGTGTCTGATTTCAGTCTACTAATACCTTATGTCTAAACATGGATTTGGGAAGTACAGGGCACAATTGGCTGCTGTCCATGCCCAAGTTCACACTAGCACACATCTGAGGCAGATGCAAGTCTGTCCTCATCATTACTGTATTCTCATGACTTGGGACAATGTTTGGCACATTACAGGTACACAGTGACTATTACTTGGAAGGATAAATGGAGTATTTTTATTCCATCCAGAAATGTGGTCAAAATGCTAATGTTTCAGGCAAAAAAGAGACATGAAATCCTTCACTTTAGAATTGAACCGACCTTTAGCATTTATTACATCCCATTTCTTCATTTTTATCTGTTGGAAATGTGGGGCAAGGAATGAGATCTGTCAGAATCACACAACTAGTTGGTAAAAGAGTCAAAATTAAGATGTACATCTCTTAAATACCAACCAATACTCCTTTCACTCTGGGACATTGTCATTTAAAAAAAAAAGTAATTCTTTTACCCTAGTGACTTAGTTGAAGTTGTATTATTAGAAAGTGATACAGTTGAACATATAAATACATATGCCTTACAAATAACCAAAGATAATATCTGGTCATTGCTATTAAAATTATGTGTAGTCTGTTAGAGAAATTTCCTTTTTATCTTTTTTCTCAATTTTATGATGTCATTATTCATAGAACAAAAATATTAGCTTTTTCTGTGTAGCAAACCATCCTAAAATTTAGTGCCTTAAAATAGCAACTGTTTATTCAGGTTGTGCTTCCATTGGTTGACAACCTGGTGTGGGCTTCAGTGGATTGTTTTCTGGTGTTGGCTGGGCTCCTTCTGCCTTCTGCAGGTACCTGTAGAATGGACATGTGGCTGTACTGATATGGTGGCCTCTAATAGCTGAGGCTTCAGCAAGGAGGGCTGTGAGGTAAAGGTTCTGAACACTGGGCACAAGGTCTTCAACTGATGTTCTGAAAAGAAATAGTTCCCTGTGATGTAAAAGGAAATTAAAGCTACAGTCCACCTTAGCACTCAGGCAACATCATCCTAGCAACAGGGGTAAAAAGTCAGATGGTATCTTTAGATCAACAGAAAAATGAGGTGGAATTGGGGTATTTGGAACAAGAGCAGGAAATATTAATTCACCTTAGAGACTGCCGGTGTACTTGTACTGTGTTAGTCAGTTTCCCAATACCTGAGATAATCAGCTTATATAAAGAGAAAGTTTATCTCAGCTCACAGCTTCGGAGGTTCCAGTCCATGATCAGGTGGATTCATTGTTTTCAGGCCTTTGTAGAGGTGCCAGATGGCAGTGGTATGAGCATATGCTGGAGCAAATCCATTAACCTTGTGGCTGGGAAGCAAAAAAGGAAGTGGATGTGGCTGGAATCCCACTGTCCCCTTCAAAGTCACATCTCCATGACTAGAAGACCAACCTCTTAAAAGTTTCACCACCTCCCAGTACTGCTGAGCAGGGGACTAAGTCTTTGACACATAGGCCTTTGCAAAATATTTAAGATCCAAACTATAGCAGTTGCTGTCAATATTTAATTTTGTTTTGCTGTTATTTTTTTTCTCCCTTAATGATCTTGAAGTGATTTTTCTTTCAGTGTCTGGTATAGGGTTTTTTTTATTATTATTATTAGTTTGTATTGAGAACATGGAAATAATTCAAAATCTGTAAGAACATGAGGAAATGGAAATGGAACCTGAAGATTCTCCACTGTTGGAAAATGATGGTGGGGAATTTTCCATAGAAAAGAAGTGGAAATAATTCTAGACCTCTTTTTCTACCCTGGACCCACAACACACATTTTTTTCTGGGATGAGAAAGATATGACATTGACTGAGGGCAAGTTCATCTAGTTTTGTCAGTGAAGCATGGGAAGGGCTCAGTCCTTGCACTGAGCTCATCTTTTTTAAAGCTGAGTGTGCTCTGTGAAAATGCAGCCATCAGCATATTCATATCTAACTGGGCCAACAGGACATGGGGTGGAGGGAAGGAAGGCTGTTATCTGGCATATGTATATTGGGAGGGGAGCCGCTGAAGTGGAATAGTTCACCTTTTGCCATCTTTTCACTTTGGGATGTATAGTATTAGTTCATGACCTCTATAATCATTCTTTTGTAAGACACCCCAGGTAAGATCATACACTCTGAATTCCAGCTCCCTGGGTTCTAAATCTAGCTTGAACACTATATGTGTCCCTGAAGAACACATTCAACCAGCCTGTGCTCAGTTTCCACTTCTGCAAAATATGAGTAACAAATCTACTTCGGAGGAATCTTGTGAGGATTAAATGAGATAACATTTCTGAACTACTTGGCAGTGCACACTTAGTAAAAACTGCTGGCTAATTTCAGGAGAGGTTTTAGCAAATCTAAACATATATATGGACTGGGATTTAGCTCAGTGGGTAAAGTGCTGCACTGCACCTAACAACAACAACAACAACAACAATATATATATATATATATATATATTGTGTGGATTTGAACTGTTCAGGTATTTCTGGTTCCTATTCTACATGATTTTCCATCTGATTTGATTGACAATTGAAACTTCAAAGGATTGCCAATATCTCAGGTTGCAGATAAATACTTGAATTTAAAATCTATTCCATGATTGGAGGGCCATCTAAGAGTTCATATGTCCACTCAGATTCCCACGATCTTTGGAGTACAGAGCATGGAGCCCAGATCAAGAGAGGACACAGTGCATATGACCTACTTTTTCAATTGCTCCCGATCTACTGAACCTCAGGAATGGAAGGCTGAGCAGGAGGACATAGTTTGTATCCACACCAAGGTTCTGAGTCAGATGTGGTGGTACATGCCTGTAATCTCAGCCCTAGGGAGGCTGAGGCAGGAGAATCATGAGCTCAAGGCCAGCCTGGGCTATATTATATATTGAGACACTGTCTCAAAATCAATCAAACAGACAGACAGCTTCTGGACAATCCTGGAGGGCCTGCTTGCTGGGTTGGCCCTGCAGAGTGAGATTCAATGTCTACATTTTTGGAGACAAATACCATGTCTGATTTTTCTTTGTGTCTCTGGAAGCTTTCAGCAAGGCATCTTATATCTAAAAAAAATGGCCTTATACTCTCAATCACCATGGCTTGAGCCAATCAATTAGCTGATTTAGTCCATCTATAGATCACTGTCAATAGTACACCCAGGTTCTATGGGGTCCCTATACACCCATACCATGGATTTTTCTGTGCCTGCTATATGGTCTTTACTGTTGTATCTGAGAACTCTAGCTAGAGATGCTACATGAGTCAATTTATCAGATGTCAGGATGAATAGAAAAATCTCACTGACTATAAGAAAAATGGCAGGTGTTTATCTTTTTCATAGCAGGTTGCAAAGCTTAAAGTAGCTCCCTTAGATGTTTGCAAAACAAATGTAATAAACTGTTTCAAAACAGGTAAAATGGGGAAATGCTTGAATGCTTAAGTTTGGAGTAAATCATTTTCATTCAAAATCTACATGAGTCCATTGAGATAGGAAATAATGTCATTTTTAGACTTATTCCATATCATATGTAAATTTTTAGATTTGCAAGATTAGGAAAAGAAATTTTAAAAAGTCAGTTGGAAATAAGCTGTGTAGTAGGTGTTATTTGTTTTCTGCTTTTTGACCTGGAAGAAATGTATTATATTACAATGGTATGTTTTGTACGCAGTGTTAAGGCAACCTCTAACCTCTAGCTTTATATAAAATAAAAAACACAAATCAAAAAGAATGATTCAAGTAGAAGAATAAAGAAAGAGAATCCTGAATCTGTTAGGTTTAATCATGTGAAATTGCCATATGTATAGGTCAAAAATTGTCAAACAAAAATACAATCATTCTGAAGGAGCAGCAGTGTTATCTTTTTCTAAATTGACCATCTGATGATAGTTTAAACTTGACACTGATGTCACAAGCATGAGTTAACTTCTCTGTTGTTAATGGCTATGATTGTCCTCTGAAATATCAGTGTTTGGTACAACACTGTAAATAACACTAGTGAATATGTTACTTTTAAGGATCTGTATGGGCATCTCATTTTTAATTATACCTATTTAACTGAGTGGCTTAAAGGTCAGGTTCAAGTTGGAGGTTTAGGGAAATATACTGGGAATGAATTTCTCATATGTTTATCATTTTACTTGCACATGATCATGAGTTGTCATTTAGGAGAGAAACTGACTTTAGTTGTTTCTTTCAAAGTATAGAGTAAAGGTTAAAATTGCAGGCTCTGAAACCCATCTATGGGGATTTGAATCTAGCTCTATTTTCTGACAAGTGTTTAGCCTCTGTGTACTCCAGTTTTCACATATATCAAAAGAGGATAATGATAGTCCTTTTTTTAAAGGTTGTACTTATCACTGAGTTCATCAGAGAAGTTGATCTATAGTTCTTGTATTTTGTTCTGTCCTTATCTGGTTTTGGTATCAGACAGAGTAATACTGTCTTCATAGAATGAGTTTGGGAGTATTCCATCCTTTTCTACTTTACAGAATAGTTTGAGAAGGATAGGTATTTATTCTTCTTTAAGGGCTTGGTAGAATTCATCTGTGAACCCATTAGGATCTTGGGTTTTGTTTGTTGGGAGATTCTTTATTACTACTTCAATTTGTTGTTGTATGTCTGTTTAAATTATTTATATCCTCTTGATTTAATTTTGGTAAGTCATATGTGTTAAGTAATTTATCCATTTTTTCTGTATTTTCCTTTTTTGGGGAGTATAAGTTCTTGAATTAATCTCTGATGATCCTCTGCCTTTCATTGGTATCCATTGTAATGACCCCTTTTTCATCTCTAATTTTATTAATTCGGACCTTTTCTCTCTCTCTCTCTGTTAGTTTGGCTAAGGATTTGTTGATTTTGTTTATCTTTTCAAGCAAGTAACTTTTCATTTCATTGATTCTTTGTATTGTTAGTTTCCTTTTTGTTGATTTCTGCCCTGATCTTAATTACTTCTTTCTGTCTACTACTTTTGGGTTTGACTTGTTTTTCTAATGCCATAAAATCCATGATTAAGTTATTTATTTGGATTTTCCTTGAATTTTTGACATAAACACTCATAGCTATAAAGTTTCCTCGTTGTCCTGCCTTCACTGTATTCCAAAGGTTCTAAGTAGGCTGTGTTTTCATTTTCATTTGATTCTAAGAGATTTTTAAATTCCCTCCTTGATTTCTTTCATGACCCACTGATCATTCAAAAGTGTGTTGTTTAGTCTCTATGTATTTGTAATGTTTTTGTGGTTTCTTTTGTTACTGGTTTCTAGTTTTATTCTTTTGTGATCAGATAGAATACAAGGAATGATTTCGATTTTCTTGTATTGGTTACAATTTGTTTGTGACCTAAAATTTGCTCTATTTCAGATAAAGTTCCATGTGGTGCTGAGAAGAATGTGTATTCTGTATTGGTTGGATGAAATGTTTTGTAGAGGTCTTTTAAGTCCATTTGGTCTATGGTGGTTGTTTTACTCTAAGGTTGTTCTGTTGATTTTTTTTTATCTGTCTATTAATGAGAGTGGAGTATTGAAGTCATCCATTCTTCTTCTTCTTGTTGTTGCTGTTGTCAGGTGCTGTCAAGTTGAGTCTGAGTCAGCAACCCTCATAGGGTTTTCAATGGCTGATTGTTTGGAGAGTGAGTTGCCAGGTTCTTCTACATTCTTATTGTATCAGTATCTATCTGTTCTTTTATGGCTAGTAGCATTCATTAGATGAAATTTTTTGGTGCATAAATATTGATACTCATTTTGCCTTCATTATTGATTTCTTTATTAATATATAATGACCTTCTTCACTTTTTCTGATTAATTTTGGGCTGAGAGCTACCCTGTCAGATATTAATAAATCAACTCTTGTTACTTTTGACTTCCCTATGCTTGGTAAATTGTTTTCTGTCCTTTCATTTCCAGTTTGTGTGTATCTTTTCTAGTGAGATGTTTCTTGAAGGCAACAAACAGTTGGGTCTTATTGTTTAATCCAATCATCTAATCTGAGTCTTTTAAGGAGAGTATTAAGACCATTTATGTTTAGGGTTAGTATTGAGAGGAATTTGGTGTTTTGTGTGATTTTTTTGGTTGTTTTCAGAGTTGGTTTGATCATTGATTGTGCTTTTCTTTCTGACCTGGTCATATGACTTCTGTTCTAGCTCTCATTTGTTCATGTGTTCCTGTGATAGGATTTATTCGTTCCTGGATTCTAGTGTTTGTTTCTATATTTCTTTTTCTGTGTATAGGATTCCTTTAATATCTTCTGCAGTGCTGGCTTAGTGTTCATTTATTAAGTTTGTGCTTATCTTGAAATATCTGTATTTCTCTATCAATTTTAAAGTATATCTTTGCTGGATATAGTAATCTTGGTTGGAAATTATTAAATTTCAGAGCTTGAAATATGTCATTTTATGCTTTCTTGGCTTTTATAATTGCTATTGAGAGGACTGATATTTTTCTGATGAGTTTGTGAGTTGAAGTTTTTCTCTTGTAGCTTTTAGAATTGTTTCTTTGCTTTCTAGTTTAAGTATGTTAACTATGTGTCATGGAGACTTCTGGTAATGTCTGTTTGGGGTTATAAGTGGTGCTTGTGTTTGGATGTCCCCTTTTATCCCTAGCTGGGGGAAGTTTTCTGTTATTATTTTATTGAGTAGGTTTCCTATACCTCTAGTCTTAGGCTCAGCTCCTTCTTCTACCCCAAGGATTCTTAGGTTTATCTTTTTATCATGTCCTAAGCTCTTGGAAATCTTTCTTTCTTTCTTTCTTTCTTTCTTTCATTCTTTCTTTCGTTCTTTCATGTTTTTGTCTAAATGGAGTAATTTTTTGACCTTTTCTTCCATCCCTGAAATTCTTTCTTCTGCCTGATCTAGTCTGCTGGAGTTACTTTCCACTTTGTTTTTTATTGATTTATTGTGTTTTTTTTTTCCAGAACTTCTGTTTGGTTTGTTTTTAAGATCTTAATTTCCTTGGTGAAATTTTCTTGCATATTGGTTACTTTTCAATCTAGTTCCTCAGGTGATTTCCTCATTTCATGTTTGCTTGTTTGTATTTTCTTTGAGGTCATTTTTCTTTTTATAAGCAGATTTTTAAATTCTCTGGTAAATCCAGCATTTCAGTTAATGTGGAGTTATGCTTTTTTTTCTTTTTTTTGGCAAGAATCATGTAGTCCTGATTTTTCATATTTCTTGAAATTCTGTTTGGGGATTTTTTTCTTCTGTTAGGATGATTGTCTCTTCCCATTTCAGTTGGGGTGGGGATTTTCCTTAATGTGCCATCTTCTTTAAGTGCTTTAAGGTAGTGTAAACTTCTATTACAGGAACAACTCCCATACAAAACTAGATTTATAAATACAGCTGAATTCAGTTGAAGCTACCTATTGCTTAACCAATTACTTTAGGAAAGGAGATAATATGAGTAGTGTAAAGTGAGCTATGAGGTTGAAAGTTAATTTTAGTAAAGAGAGAAATAATTGATATAGGAAATCAATGGAGAAGTCATGGATTGGGGGAAAAGAAAAATAGTACTGAATAGAAGAAAAGGAAAAGATTAGGTAAAAAGGAGAATGTTAGGAAGCAGTTAAGGGAGTGCACAAGAGGGTAAGGGGGAACTTATCTGTGCAACGTACAATGAAACGCATATATGGAAATGTCACAATGAAATGCATGTCAAAATGAAACACATATGCTCAACATCCCTAGCTGTTAGGGAAATACAAATCAAAACAGCTCTGAGATTTTACCTTACACCAGTAAGAATGGCCAAGATCAATAAAACAAATAACAACAAATGCTGGCAAGGTTGCAGGGAAAAGGAACACTCTTACATTGTTGGTGGAGCTGTAAATTGGTCCAACCACTGTGGAAATCAATATGGAGGTATCTTAAAAAACTGAAGACCATATGACCCAGCTATAACACTATTGGGAATTTACCCAAAGGGAGATGGGTCATCATACCAAAGAGACACCTGCATCTCCATGTTCAATGCAGCACTTTTCATGATAGCAAGGATATGGAATCAACCAAAGTGCCCTTCAACAGAAGAATGGATAAAAAAACTATGGTACATATACACAATGGAATACTACTCAGCAATCAAGAAAAATGAAATAAGGTCATTCGCAGCAAAATGAATGGAATTAGAGAAAATTATTTTAAGTCAACTAACACAAGCTCAGAAAGAGAAACACCACATGTTCTCACTCACATGTGGGAGCTGAATCAAAATTACAAGAAACAAAAATCCTATTCAAAGGTTGGATCAAAATAAAAGGGGGAAAAAAGATAAGAATGGTGTCAATATAAATGGTCTAGAAAATGCATGCAATTGTTCTAACAAAATAAAAACAAAGATCACTGCAGGAAAAGTTTCTATCTTAAACAGAACTCCAACCCAAGGACATATAGAAAAATATTACCAAGTAAAAGACAGAAAAGACTTAGATGGGGGGGAAGCATACGGGAGGGTAAGGGGGAACCTATGTGAATAATGTACATCAAAATGCATATATGGAAACGTCACAATGAAAAGCATGTCACAATCAGTCACATTAAGCTGTACATTAAAAATTTCCAATAAAAAAGAAACACATTAAGTTGTACATTAAAAAATTCCAATAAAATATATAGCTTTGGTTGCCTAATGTAAATAAATTACATATTGATAACTATATAAACTTTACTTATCTAAAAATACTCACATTTAGGTTTTTTCTTTTTTTTTAAACAAGCTTGAGTATGACTAGTACTAAAAGTATAGTTTGAAGATAGCAAGTATAAATAAATGGAAAAGCAGGAAAAGCAAAACAATGTCAAAACAAAAGACCAAAACCAGAAACAAAACAAACAAAAACAAAATTAAAAACAAAAACAAAAACAAAATTGTTGTGACAACTTCTTTTTGAATCCTTTATTATTAGGGTGTGCCAAATGGAAGGAGTAGTCTGTTCATGGGACTTTCTGGTGATTGGCTGAGGCCAAGAGGTCATTGATATCTATACCTGTAGGCTATACCTCTGTGTTTTCAGATTCTGTACATTCACAGATGCCCTGTGGAATGGAATAAGGCTATGGGATTTAAGTGTTCAATTTAGTTTTAGATTCAGTTTTCTAAGCCCCTTAGTTGCATGGTGTATGGGTGAGATGTAGTTCCTATGGTATACGTTATGCCTTGGGAGGTCAAGTGTTTAGAATGTGTATGTCAGTATTCGAGAACCTGCCAAAATTCCCATAGTGAGAACTGCCAATGGGGTACTTATTCACTAATTCATCTGTGGTACCAGTCAGCCACACCTTTTCTCCCAAACTTTTCAGCAGATTAGTTCTGGCTTCTCTCACTCCATGCAGTTGATTGGCTAGTTGCCATTTTCTATTCTATTATAATTATCTTTACGAAGTTTGTGTGCATGGATTATTTGGAGAATGACTCCTTGTCTTTTAAAATAAGAAGGGATACTAATTGTCCCATAGTAGTAGACATTCATCTGTGTACTTTTAAACTGTGTCCCTTTGTCAATATAAAGTTCACTCCAGCAAGTTGAAACCACAAGGTAGGACTTTTCTTAATCAGTTTGCATTTTATGATAATTAGTTGGAGGGAATAACCCCTCAGTGTTCACCTGGCTGGGAACTATACCATCTGCTATTGCCTTTTATATGTTCTAGTGCAATCTTTTTTCAGATGTGTTCATTCCCAAGCAGCAGTTTGGCATAACCATTCTAAAAGCAGTAAGTGATGACTGACTGGGTCTGTGTACAGAGATGTGTATCCTCTATCATGTTGATTAAATTTTTTTCAGCACAATCTTCCTGAGCATCCACTACGTATCAATAGTCTTCTGTATCAGAGATATCATAGATGATATACAACTGCCTCAATGCACAGAGAGTCAGATGTCCTACTGAGAGAGGTTAGAGAGCAGGAAGCATTCAGGAAGGGAATCTGGGTAGCTATTTTACGTTGGTTCTCAGGGAAGGCATCTCTGATAAGCTGATCTTTGAACAGAGATTCAAAGGTGATCGGGGATGAGCCATGTGGCTATTTGAAGGAAGGATGTTCTAGGCAAAAGATTTAATAAGTGTGGCTGGTGTTGGGGACCAGGATCCAGGGCCTCACACATGCTAGACAAGTGGGATTTATTTTATACTCTATTCTGAATATTCCAATTTTATTATGATGGCTTATATTATTTTTTTAACTGGAAAATAATATTATACACACATATATACACAGAAATAGGTAGAAGTAGAGAAGAAAGAAGTTAAAGCAAAGGAAAATGATGATGTGCTAAAAAGAAAAATAAAACATGAAAACAGAGATAGAACTGATACAGCAATATGCCCAAAAGCCCTGCATAAAAATCAGAGATTTACAACGGGGCTCTGTGTTTCCAAGCAGTACAAGCAACACCGCTAAACAACTAGACTAGGGGACACCCATAACTATGAATGCCAGTGATGAGAGCATGAGAGAGCTTTCTCTAGTGTGTCTGCATAAAGAATACAGTGTTACATTTTCTTCTGGTGACATTTCTATAAGACAGAAGCAGTGGCATTCACAAGGTTAATGTAATACAGTTCTGAGAGTCAGATCAAAAGCTATTCCTTATTACCAAATCTAGGAGAAATAAAGCCATGTGAACCAGGTGTGAAGCAGCTCATTCATATCTGGTATGGAAGGTTGGTGGCCCCACCATTTCCCTCCCCTGTAGCACACCTCTTTGCAACTTCACCTTGTAGATCATCTATCATGAGGTAGAGACTATGTCCTCATCATTTGACTCTGGGCCAGGTTGTGACTGTCTTTGTCCAGCAGAATGTGGTTGAAGTGATGGTGTGTCCTACATGAACCTAGACTTCAAACAGCCTCCTGTGATTCCATTTCATCCTGTGTACCACCACCTCTGTCCAGAGAACCAGCTCAGGCTTGCCTGATATGAGATGAAAGACCCCATGGAATAGCATGAGTAGTTCTGTACCATCCAGTTGCCAAATGACTTGCAAGATAATCATATGTGCATGGATGAGCCAAACTGAGTTCAGTCCAGTCTGGCCTAGATCAGCAGAGCCATTAATCTGGCCCATACACTTGTGAGCAAACACAAACCTTTACTATATACCCCTGAAGTTTTGTTATTGCTACTGTTAGGTGCCATTGAGTCAGGTCCCATGCATAGTGACCCTGTGTACAACAGATGAAACACTACCAGACACTGCCATATTCAGCACTATGTCAGTGTTTCTGTACTATTCACAGGGTTGTTTTGGGAGTGGGCTGCCAGGTCCTTCTCCCAGTCTTATAGCACCTGGTATTCCCAGATATCTCCCATCTAAGAACTAACCAGACTCAATGCTGTTTAGCTTCTGAAATCTGATGAGATCGGACAATAGGGTGGGACAGCTGTAGACTGAAGTTTTATAGTTGTTTGTTATTCAGCATGATTGTAGTCATAAATAACTTACATCTGGCTTCATCTGTTGTAGAGAAAGTATTTGGCTGTATAAAGCCTTTTGGGTTACAGTCCTTGTTTTTATTTAACTAGCTGTGCACCTTTCATTTTAACTTCTCAGACTGGCATATGTAAAATAGAGATTTTCTTTATCTAATTAGCAAAGTTGTTAGGCTGAGATGAAATATTTGTAGATGTATTTATTAGCTATAATATACAGTGCAGTTTTAGGTGAATATAACATTCTCTACCTTGCTATAAAATAGCATGTTTAAATTTTCTCCAATGCACTTTCTCTGTCAACTATTTAATCAATCGATCAATCAAACAAACAAAGTGTTTCAATGCTACACTAGTTGTTGTTGTTGTTGTTAGCTACCATTGAGTCGGCATCCGACTCATAGAGACCCTCTGTACAACAGGGGAAACACTATTGTCATGCTTCTCTGCTGTTCATAGGGTTTTCAATGGCAGATTGATTTTTGGGAGGGGGTTGCCAGGTCCTTGTCCCAAGCCTACAGCTTCTGGTGTTCCCAGGCGGTCTCCCATCCAGGTACTAACCAGGCCTGACCCTGCTTAGCTTCCGAGATCTGATGGGATCGGATGCCACAGGGCTACAGCTGCAGGCACCACACTAGTTAGGATGTTAAAATAATCCAGGCGTGGTTTTATACCCACTGATATATTTATAGTGAATGTGAAATTACCTAGAGAATAAAACTTGATTAGTTTCTGTAAATGACTAAAAGAGGGGGCTTTAAAGCAGAAGCAATTTTGACTTATTTGGGTACTCATTTGAGTTAATGAATGCCAAATATAAATATCAGTTTTTAGGCACATCCGAGTGTGAGCCAGATGTGCCCTGGAAGTAAAATTTGCCACCTCTAACAACAACAACAATTGAGTAAGGGGATATGCAGTGAGACAATTAATTATGAATTGGCTCTGTTTAAATGCATTTGTGTATCAGTATTTTGTAGCCTGTATGTGCCTGTATTATACTGAAATATCAAGAAAGAATTTCTTATATGAAATTTCATCATGATTCAGAATTATCCTATGCAGCTGCATAGATA
>VMDO01003641.1:0-43442 GCA_007922755.1 Pedetes capensis
CTTTGAGTTACAAATCTTGTCTGACTGGTTGTTTCAGGTTATGAACTGACAGGTTTAGCCAGAGGTGGGGAACAGTTGGCTAAATTGAAGAGGAATTATGCCAAAGCAGTGGAACTACTGGTGGAACTAGCTTCACTGCAGGTAAGTGGCTACAGTTAGGTTTCTAATAGTCAAGTGGAGGACATTCAGGGGTTGTGCTTTTAACTGTGACTGTCTGTGATCCTATGTGAAACAAATCTAATCTTTGATTTTGTGTGTGTGTGGGGTGGGTGGGTATTTGGGCTTGAACCCAAGGCCTTGCACCTGCTAGGCAGATGCTCTATGGCTGAGCTGCTATAGCTCTTCCCTTTTTCATTTTTTATCTTGAGAAAGGGTCTAAGTTGTGCAAGCTGCCTCTGGCTGCAAACCTGCAATCCTCCTGCCTTTGTTTCCTGAGTCACTGGAATACAGGCATGCCCTATTGCACCCAGTCTAATGTTTGAATTTTGAAATCATGGCTTCTGCACAATTCTCCCTACTTTTTATTATTAACAAACTGTATATGCAGTGGTATAGCTGCACTCTTTGCTGGGTGAAAAGACCAATAGTCAATACTAGATTTAAATGCAAAAATAACATGGTTTGGCCATGAAAGCCATTTTTTTCCCTTTGTGGCCAGTTAACATATATCTAGGTTATTAGTGAATGATTCTCTGCTCTTGTCACTTTTATATTTTCATTTCAGTGAGTCTGAAGTAAACAAATTATAATATTATGAAAATAGTGTTAGTTTTATGGAAATCTCGTGAATTTTCTGGTTTTTAAATGTGCCAACAAGTTGTCTTTTGCATTCCCAAATATTTTCTATAGGTGCAGTCTGAGTGGAGCCAAGTGAACTTGGCATGACTAGGAAGACTTTGTGCTTATGTTCTTAATTTGTCTTCTTATTTTAGACTTCCTTTGTTACTCTGGATGAAGCTATTAAGATAACCAACAGGCGTGTAAATGCCATTGAACATGGTGAGTCAAAGCTACTGTGAGGTGCTTTATTCATTCACTTGTTCATCCCTCCTCATTAGTTAAGAAACTTCTAGGATTCAGGCAGGTACTTGAGATTTTAAGGTGAATAAGACTGTTCCTGCCCATGGTGTGAAGAGAAAAATGGGTTAGTAGTACAAGAAAGTATAAAGAAGATCTAGACGTATGATTTGGGGGGAGTTAGAGAGGACAATGGTGAGTGAAAGATTATAGAACGTTGTATTCATTTCTGGTCATTCATGCATTTACCAAAAGGTAGAAGCTCTGTTTCTTAAGAGCCTTAGTGTTTCCTTTAGTTCTAATGGTGAGCAAATATCTTTCTGAATATGCTAAATACTTAGCTTCCTCTCCTTTAGGCCATTCTCCTTGATTTTTAGAAGTACATTTTCACCCTTGACATATCTGTTCTTCATCTCTTTTATTTCATTACTTTAAAAACATGACTACATAAAATTAACAATGCTTTTTGTTCAAGAAACTCAGTTTCTAATAAAGAAATTTTTATTCAGTTTTAAGGTAAGAAAGGAGCAAAATTTGAAGCAGAAATTCCTTTGATTGGAGCCCTGTCAGTGTTAGGGAAGAAGTTAGAAAAAATTATAGTTAAAAAATGAAGTTATCTCATTTTTAAAAATTCTAAACACTTTTTTTTGGGGGGGGGTGTCTTGTGGTGCTGGGGATCAAATCTAGGATCTTGCACATGATAGTACTTCACTACTGTGCTACATTCCTAGCCTAGAAATACATTTCTAGACTGCTTGCTACTGTCAGGCCTTGTTCATGGAACTGAAAGCGAAACAAAATGGATAAAGTTAAAAACACTCACCTCCAGAGAGTTCACATTCTAGAAGCAGAATAGGAAAATTCTCTGTGAAGTAGAACCTAATGACTCATATAAAACTTACAGCATTTTCCCTGCTCAGTTTTTTAGGGGTAGAGTTCCATTTTAAAATAACATCTGTGGTTCAGTGTTCTCTCTTCATATGTATTCAATATATTCAGTGTTGCATGTATTATGGTCCAATATGTTATCATGCATGGAAAAGATACTAGATGGGTACATACCAAAAAATTTACAAGTTACTTTTGGGTGGTTGGATTATACTTCATTTTAATTTTTTTTGTGTGTATTTTTGTTTTCCTAGTTCTCTGCATTAAATGTACATTAGTTGTACAATTACAAAAAAGTAACTATTATAATTTGAGAAAAGAAGCTTTAAAGTTCTCACATATATGTTTTTTTAAACTCTAGTCATCATTCCCCGGATTGAGCGTACCCTTGCTTATATCATCACAGAGCTGGATGAGAGAGAGCGGGAAGAGTTCTATAGGTTTGTTGAAATTGGCAGTTAATAACAATTTTGTTTTCCTATTCCAAAGGCTCAATTTTCTGAGTGACTAGTTTGCTTATGTTCTTTACAATTAGCACCATTTGTGTGGTGGCACATGCCTGTTAAGTAATCCCAGCACTCAGGAGTCTAAAGGAGGATTATGAGTTTGAGGCCACCTTGAGCTACACAGTGAGACCCTGTCTCAACAAATAGAGCAAGAAATAATACAGTAGTCCTCTCTTATCTGAGGTTTTGCTTTCCATGGTGTCAGTTACCTGTGGTCAACCACAGTCTGAAAATATTAAATGGAAACTTCCAGAAATAATTTATAGGTTCTCAGTTGCATGCTGTTCTGAATAATGTGATCAGATCTCACTGGATGCTGTCAAGTGATCATTGTTTCATTCAGCACATCTACACTTTATATTCTATCTGGCTGGCAGTCACTTAGAGCCATCTTAGATCTCAGATCCTACTGTTGACTGTCATGGTATTGCAGTACTTATGTTTGGGTAAGCCTTATTTAATAATGGCTCCAAAACACAAGCATAGAGATGCTGGTAATTCAGAGAGAAGTTGTAAGTGTTTTCTTAAAAGGAAAAGGTAAAAGTTTTTGACTTAATAAGAAAAAGATTAGTTATTGTTAATCTTTTACTGGAGCTAATTTATAAATTAAACTTTATTAAAGGTATTAAGTACAATATTTCCAACCCACAGTTGGTTTAATATGCAGATGTGAAACTCAAAATACAAAGGGCCCACTGTATAGGAAAAAACATAGTATACAAAAGGTTCAGTACTACTATCCATGGTTTCAAACAATCTACTGCAGGTCTTAAAATATATCCTCTGCAGATAACAAGGGACTACTGTATTGCCAAAAGCTGTGGAACCAGATCATTGTTGTGTTTTGCATGTGTTTAAAACATGGCATCTTCAAAAATTTAGTACTTTCAGAAAAGCTATTAAGACTTGATTATTCTTTAAAATGAAACTGTGATTTTGACTGAGTGTCTCCTACATAAAAACTGACAAGGAACTGGAATTAATAAGTCAGCCAATAAATATGCATTGCATGCTGAATATGTTCAGGAGATAGTATGAAGTACTTGAGGCATTATCAAATAGTATAAATCATACCATTAAAGAATTAGCACAGTACGTGGAGAGGAGTGATATATATCCATGCGTTGGTTGAGGACTTAGAGCCAGTAGGGGTAAATATTAAATTGATGGTGCAAAGGGGTTGGTATACTGGGTTCAGAGAAGTGTGTGGGTGGGTAGGTGAAAGCAGGAGTGTTTAGGGAGGAGATGCTGGTCGAAGACCTTGAACGGCATCTGAATATGATGTATAATCTTAGTTATCAAAGGTTATTTCATTTCTGTCCTTCATTGATGTTTAGGATTATAGTGATCCAAAGTTTTAATAAATGTCTGATTGCTCAAAATCTATTTTCCATTAGGGAATGGATTTCAAATTTTATTTCACTATAGAGCTTCTGTAATCAGTTATTAGTTTTACTGTATTATACCTCAAAAATTCTTAAAAATGGATTATAAATTACTAAAATTGAAATTAATGTGTGTATCAAATTCTGTTCTAATTTTCCATGTTTATTATCTTTCTTATAAAACTAGAAGAAAGCCAGGTGTGGGGGCACATGCCTATTATTCCAGCAACTTGGGTAGTGGAAGCAAGAGTATCACACATTCAAGGATAGTGACAGCCAGCATAATTTAGTTAGACCTTGTCTGAAAATAAATAGTAAAAAGTGGGCTGGAGGATGACACTCAGTGGGAATGCTTGCAAAGCATGCATGAGGCCCTAGGTTCAACCCCTAAGTACTGGGGGGGGGGGCAACCTAGAAGAAATTAAATCTATTTACTACTGAAATAGCATTCAGAAAATTTCCCCCTTTTGGCCAGGCACAATGGCACACATCTGTAGTCCCAGCAACGTGGGAGGTAGAGGCAGGAGATCCCAAGTTTGAGGCCAGAGGAAGCCTGTGTAACTTAGTGAGACCCTATCTCAAAATAAAAAGTAAAAAATGGCCTAGGGGCGCAGCTGAGTGGGAGAGCACTGGCAGAATATGCATGAGGTCCCAAGTTTAGCACCTCAGTACTGGGGCAAAAGTTACTCCTTTATCTTGCAGATTAAAGAAAATACAAGAGAAGAAAAAGATTCTCAAGGAAAAATCTGAGAAGGACTTGGAGCAACGGAGAGCAGCTGGAGAAGTGATGGAGCCTGCTAACCTTCTGGCTGAAGAGAAGGACGAGGATCTTTTGTTTGAATAATCTTTACTGTTCTGCTTCTTTTGGAAACCCCCAACACTGGCTCCATTTTAACTCAGTGTGTAGGTTTGGTATGTGTAGCTATTTATTTTTTGTGCTAAGAATTTCACTGGTTGTAGAATTTACCTGGATATCCTTTGAGATTACTTTTTCAGAATCATAATTCAGCAACCATTTATCACGGGCGAATGGGATTTATAAATTTGCCCAGTGGCTTGTATGATTTACTCTGCTTAAGTGTCACGCTGTTCCATTTGCAGCTGTTCCATGTGATCTGTTTAACATGCGTTTTAGGAAATACCCCTTAAGGAAACATTTAGTGGCTTCAGGGCAACTACTGTGGAGCAGCCTTCATTTCTACCCACTTGCAAACCTTGGCACTCTTTCCTAAGACTACTGTAGCCGTCCTTGTGTTACTGTGGTACTTCTCAAGCTTTCTGAAAATCTTCACTTATTTTTCTCGCATGACAGGTCTCTGTCATGAGAGCAGTTCTGCCAATTTAAATGTGACTGTTATAAACAGAGTAAAATAATAATTAAAAAAAAAAGTTGTTTTTTTTTTTGTTTTGAGACAGGGTCTTGCTTTATAGTGCAAGCTGGCCTGGAATTCGCTGTGTAGACCAGGATGACCTCAAACTCGTTAATCTTCCTGCCTCAGCCTCCCAAGTGCTGGGATTACAGGCATGTACCACCACATCTACCTTGTTTTTATTTTTAAAAATATTAACTTACTGCTAAAAATAGTAGTTGTGTTCTTATGCTGAGATCAGTGTCCTGCCATCCACAGAGCTTCTCTGCAGACATATAGGAGATAAGCAGTCTTTCTTAACTTTCTCTCTGTATCAGTGTTTCATTTTGGGGTACTAATAAATGATTGCCAGTGAACTAAGAGGCCTTCAAAACACTTCTTTCTTAATCTAAGAAACATACTAACTCCCATTTTAAAGTAATAAGGTAACCTTTTTTTTTTTTTTAATACTAGGGGGCCAAACCCAGGGTCTTGCACACACATCACAAGTGCTCTGCCACTAAGCTATACTCCCAGCCTTTTTTATTTTTTGTCTTGAGACAAGGTCTCACTAAGTTATTCAGGCTGCCTCTGGCCTCAAATTTGTAATCCTCCTGTCTCCACCTCCCAAGTCACTGGGATTACAAGTGTGTACCACTGCCACCAGCTTGACTTTTTAAAGTATTATTTTAGAAGCCATACAAATTTTCTGTCTTTCATAAATGATGATGAGGCACTTGAACGGCTGAAGGTTTTAGTACTGTTTGATTTGGCATGTTATCCATGATAACTCAGCCTTTCTTACAACCACTTCAAGGAATTTTGGACATGACTGGCCATGGAACAGTTCTTAATTATGAAATTGACACTGGTATTAATGTATTATAATCAACTGACATCACTGTCTAGGCTTTTTTAAAGTACTAAATAATTTTGCAAACATTTAACACTTGCTATAATAATCTCAGTTATTACATGCCAGGTACTGTTTTATGTGTCTTGTTTCTATTATCACAATGACCACTATTTTCTTTTTTTTTTTTGTGGTGCGGGGGATCAAGCCCAGGGCCTTGTGCATGCTAGACAAGTGCTCTACCACTGAGCCACATCTGTAGCCCATAAGTATGCATTTTAACCTACTTCATGGAGGAAAAAAATTGAGGCACAGGAAGCTTTAGTAATTGGTCTTAAGTTACAAAGATAGAAAGTGGTGAGTCCAGCATTTAAACTCAGTCTTGTGTTCAGTGTTTTTACATCTTTACCTTTTATCCTTCCTGCCTCTCCATATCTAAAGGTTTAGGTGTTTAAAGGTAATACAGAGGGCTTGTCCTGTACGAGCTGATTTGTAGGAAACCTGTTGTTGCTCACAGAATAAAGTCTCAGATTCAGTATCATTTTAGTAATGATTGGAAAACTGAGTTCATGAGTATTTTAAAAGTAGGTAACATTGAACTGTTCAATATCTAATTTCCCAACACCTGGGTGAGGTGTAAATTCTATCCTCTCTATTTTGCAGATGGGGAAATTAAAGCTTTGATAGGTTAAACAGCATAGCTGGAATGCACGTGAATCTTGATTTCAGAGGCTTGGTCCTCAAGCACTATGTACTGCTTTTCTAGGAGGCAAAAATTAGTTTGAAGTTTGGGGTAGGGAGCCATATTATATAGTGGTTTCTCATTTAAGGAAATTCACCATTCACCTTAAAACAATGAATCAAAGAAACTCAGGCTTCTCATGTGGCCCCAAGAAACCATAGGAGTTTTCTGTCTTGTTTAAATTGGCTGGAAAATTGCAGATGGTTTTATGCTTTGGCATTTGTTAAAAGACAATGAAGGCAAACATTTTGTTGGGTGGGGTTGGAGTGATATTCTCCAAAGGGGATAGATCAGTAATAGGAATACAAAAGCTGTAATGGGTTAGCAGGTGTGTATATATATATTAAACATTTTTATTGGCATATAATTTGTGTCCTTTGGGAGATATACAGTGGTCTAGAAAAAAAGGGGGAGAAATAAGTATGTAATGTATTTGTCAACAACTCACATGCTATCTTCTGTCCTCAAATCCCTGGTTGCACTTAAGGTAAATTTGCCTGAGTATTACATACTTCCTACCCCTGGAAAGTTTCATGTTTACTGTCTTAAGCTGTTCGTTTTTAATAGTTGCTTGTTTGTTTCAACAAATAAGGAAACAGGACCTACTTACATCTGTGCCAACAAGGGACAGTAAACAACAAATTAAACACAGTAAACAAATTAAAAGGTAATCTGTGTCCTACCCAGAAATTCTAGTGGTCTTGCATCTGGCAAATGTTTGGAAGAGGAAAGTGATCTTTATATGTGCGGAAGTCTTGAATGGCAGTGGATATAAACATAGCAAGGGAAAGTACTCGGTGGCTTTTTAAATTTGAAATATAATTTTACTTTTAATTTTACAATACAGTGTGTACTATGACATCTCAAAATAACAAGAGTGCAGATACAGAATAAGAGAATACAAAGGGGGATTAACAAGAGAGATCAGAATGGTTACCTTTGTAAGCATAAATCCCTGGTTTTATTTTCCACACACATTCACAAAATTACATTCAAATTATTCCTTATCAATATTTTCATCGAAACAAATCTGGATCAGTCTAAACACTAATTACCTTTCATTTCTTCTGACTTATGATTTGGATTTCCCAAATACATTTCATTAGCCATTGGTATCATTTAAGTGGTTAAGACCTCCCTGACACTGTAGTTTCCAGTCAGAACCAAGGAGGGACAGGAAATGAACTGGCCAGAGTGGGTGAACAACTAGATATATATAGCAAGGCTTTTTTTCCATATTTCTTTGAGAAAGTCAGCAAAACTCAGTTTTCATTTTGATTAGGGACTATGATGAACATCAATACATTCATATCACCAGGACTTAGAAAAGTTCAAGCATAGTTTATCCCTTTCCCATTGCTAGTGAGGAAGGAGAGAACTATAGGACCTCACTGACTCTGAAAATGTCACCTTAGAGTTCCTAAGTGTGGCATGATGGCATGCATCTGTCTTGGTACAGGATCTGATTGTGAAAGCTGTGGGTCTTCACAGTACCTGGCCCTACTGTCAGCAGTGGTACAATAGCCACCTCCTGACACTACCACTGAGCTGTACCCCCAGCCCATGTTTTAATCTTTTATCTTGAGCCAGGGTCTCACTAAGTTACACAGGCTGCCTCTGGCCTCAAACTTGTGATCTTCCTGCCTCCATGTCCTGAGCTGCTAGGATTACAGGTGTGTGCTACTGTGCCTGGGCTTCTTTTCTTTTCTTTCTTTCTTTCTTTTTTTTTTTAGATAGGGTCTTGCTAGTAGCCCAGGCTGGCCTCAAACACACATCAATAATTCCGGCCTCAGCCTCCTGAGTGCTGGGATTACAGGTGTGCCTCACCACCTCTGGTGCTGTCAGCATTTTCAATCAGTATGCAGATCATCAAGCTCTTTTGTTGACCATAGGCTACCTTCCATTCCCTAGGAGAAAAGTATAGTGTGGAAACCTGCAAAGATTAAGTGCTAAGTTAGTCCTTGGTCAATGCTGAAAATGGGTGTGACCTTTGCATTGTCCTGCTATAAACTGGAGTGTTTCAGACCTGAGACAGTAAACTCAACATTCCTTCCCTTGACCCAGAAATGTTTGTAAAGAACATTATGTTGAAAATATTTCCACATAGGACACACTCCCTAGCCAACTAGAGGCCATAGAAAATAGAACAGAAAAAGGCAACACATAAAACTGTCCACATTTGTTCAAATAAAATTATGTAGAAGAGAAAAAAAATCAAATATATAAAAGACACTGAGTCAAACTACTCAGTAACAATTGCTTGTGTTAAATTAAGTGACAAGTCAGTATTATTCCAGTGTTTAGCTTTGGGAACACAAAATGCTGTAGCTAAAGGCATCATAAAAATATAAAGGCATTCACATTTGAGGTTGTTTGTCACACGTTATACACTATCTTTAAAGGCTTGAAAAGACTACAAATTAACTTTCCATGCCAATTACACTGAATTTTAAAGCTACAGCTATAGAGACAGTAGAAAACTCCCATTAGCTTAAACATTTCATTCATGATTTAGCAAGCTGTTGCATTCTGGTCATGAGGCAGACCCTGTTAGGATAAAAACCTGTTTGTACATGCTTAATAACTTTTCTTCCTGCAATGTTCTTTTCCTAAAAAGTTCTGGTCTCTTTGCTTCTGATCTCAAATTCAGTCATCACACTATTCCCCTAGTAGATATATATAACTTTATTCCAAAGATGAACAAGTGTTACCAGTGACCATTTGTTGATCTATTAAATATTAGTATACAGTACAGCAGCTATATTCAACAGAATTCCAGTTTGTTACCTATATACATAGCACAGCCATAGACTAATACTGTGCTCATATATAAAAATGCAAAAACTGTCAAATGTGCTATATCCCTCCATGTATATAGCAATCTATTTGCATCATGAGGAGAAAACTTTAACAGCTAACAGTTTATATGAATGCTTACCATTCATATAAGAAAATCAGACCAGAGAAAGGAAGATCCGAGAAAGGAATCAAGGCTCTCAAATCACTAGCAACAATTTAAGAAAAATATTCAGAAAATAATTTTGTCTTTAAAAACATCAGCATATTTCATATATCTTAAACTACATTACAGTCTGCTGAGTGTACAGTCTGATCCACAGAGTTTAAGCTAAAAAACTGGTGCTTCTAATGGAATGTTTTTAGAATTAAAAGACATACAGATGCACTAAAGCCTAACAAGTAGCTCTAAACCAAAGTGGCACAATTTTTTTCTATTTCTTTTTAGGTAAAGTATTCTTGATGACTAAACCAGTCTCCTAGGAAAATATTATTTTGTAAGTTAAGTGTTAAATAATGTCAATATGTATAAGTATGTGAGACATGGAATACTGTGTGTATATATACAAGTTTTTCGTAGAAATGTGACCAAGCAGAAAATATTTAGGTACATGAAAACAAAGTTTTTAACAGGATAAAATGGAGATGCTCTGCTGAAAGTGTCCATTTAAAAATTACAAAATGAGGCAAGAGCCCCTAAAGCCATGTGTAGAGAATAAAGAATGGTGCACAGATTGCCTAAGGGGACTTTTTTCTCATGAATTTAAGAGATTTAAGAACAGGTCTGCAGTTTATCCTGCTGCCTTCCACCTTATGCTCAATCTTGCAGAAGTACTGGCACCATCTTCCTATTGAAGTTTGCCACATCAAGTCCAATCATGCCCCAGAATGGATGTTTCCTTCACCTCAGCCAAGTGGATGGCACCCACTGAGGTTCGGTATCAAGTTTGTTAATTAACCTAAGCAACTCCTGATAGGCTTTATCAAGATCTGAATTCACAATTGCTGTGTCAAAGTAGTGGCCATTGTTCTGCTCCATCTCTCTAGTCTTCTCAATGATTTCTCTCAACTCTTCAGGCTGCAAAGAGAAGATAAACACTGAAGTAATCTCCATATTTATCAAAGTACAGAGTTCAATGGCCCAGATGGCCCAAGAACGACTTCTTTCACTTTAATTTTCTTCTGTCTCAACCTCAAAAGCTCCCTTCCAATCCCTCCATGGGCCACCAAGGTTTCCTTTGCTCCTGGTACCTTCAGGACTTACAGTATGAATCATTTGGGACTCAATATATCCTATTTTATACCACTATTTAGGTTTTCATATACTGCATTTCTATCTTGCTTCACCAACAAGACTGTTGTTGTTGTTGTTGTTGTTGTTAGGGGCTGTCAAGTCGGTATCTGACTCATAGTGACCCTCATAGGGTTTTCAATGGCTGAGTGCTTCGGGATTGCCTTGGGAGTGGATTGCCAGACCCTTCTCCCAACCAACAAGACTACAGGCCATAAAAAAGCAGACTATTACTTTGAATTTCCTGTGGGCACTCATTTTCAGATATTTTAGGACACGAGTGCCTCATCCTAAAGGTAACATCTTATGTAACATGGAGTCAACCTTTCCGTTGGAGTAAGGACTGAGTACCTCTTCTCTTGGCTTTTGTAAAGAATGCGTGCTCTTGATATGTGCTGCAGAGTTAGGTAGGATAAACATTGGAAAAGAAAAGCATTAATAGATAGGGTTATCTTTTTCTAAGAAAATCCTGGGTCAGCCCAAGATCTAATAGCCTAATATACATCTTGGGGGGCAGGCAATATGCAAATTGTTGGTCCAACTCCTAGCAACCCTATGTTTATCAGATGAAACACTACCCAACACTGTGCCATGCCTGGCACTATTCTCTGCTTCTCTGACATTCATAGGGTTTTCAATGGCTGGTTGTTTTTTGGGAGTGCACTGCCAGGTCCTCCCAAGACTACAGCATCTGGTGTTACCAGGCAGTCTCCCATTCAAGGACTAACCAGCCCGACCCTGCTTACCTTCCAAGATCTGATGGGACTGGATGCCAGGGTGGCATGGCTACAGGTATTATCTATCTTGAAGGCAGGGAATATGCAACTTAATACTTTAAATTACTGATTTGTTTTCAATATACTAAGGCTTTTATTTTCTATTCACTTATTTTTTAGACAGGCTCTTGCTCTGTAGCCCAAGCTGCACTTTATCTTGTGATCCTTCTACCTCAGCCGCCCAAGTGCTGGGATTACAGGTGTGCCCCACTACACTCTGTTCTACAAGTGACATTTTAAGATGCAAAAAAGTATCCTAGCAGAGTTTGGGAAACTACATAGAGCAAGCTATTTTAAAATACTGAGCAAAGGAAAGGGCTGGTCACACATGGACCAGAAGACTCTGATTATTGGGCACATGTGCTCAAGAAAGTAAAACTGTCCCCAAATCACTCTTGTCATGGAAGATAACTAATTAAACTCAAGACCAAATGTCTCAAATATAAAAGGTGCACAACAGTAGTATTCTACAGAGGTCCCCCACCCCTGGGCCATGGACTGGTAGTGTGGTATGTGGCCTATTGGGAACTGGGCTTCACAACAGAAGGTGAGTGGTGGGTGAGCAAGCAAGGTTTCATCTGTATTTACACTTGAATCATCCTGAAACCACCCTCACACCTGGATACCCTAGAGAAAAATTATCTTTCCCAAAACAGGTACCTGGTGCCAAGAAGGTTGGAGACTGCTGCTACACTGAACCTACAAAAAATTTTATATTATTCAACTGAACTTATGTAACAGTAGAAAAACACATTAAAAATATGACAACTGTGGCTTGTTATGAAGCAGTTTCTAATTCTCATTCTGGAATGCTGTGGCATCTGAATATGGTACACAGAATCCTTTGTTCCTAGTAGGGATTTTTCTCCACCATTGTAAGTGAATACATTGTGACATTTTTGCTAAAACTTATGCCCACTCAAAGCTTGAGATTAGTTTTTATCAAATTTAAGACATTATTTTATCTTATGGTAAAATGGCTTATATTGTTTAGTTAGTACTTTATGTCTAAATTTCTCCCTCAGATTATAATCCATAACAAAGATGAGACAAAATGTTTTAGCTCAAATTTTTTAAACTGAATAAATCAGCCTGTAGGCAAAACTGACCATTACTTCATACTGTCAGTTAACCATTCTCAAGCTCCCCATATTAGCATAACAGATTCAGAAATTCAGGGTACAATTAGTTACTGACTGACTGGTTACATTTTGCATCCAGTGAGTAACACAATCACTTTCTTGGCTAGCACAAATTCATAGAGCTAAAATTAAAGATTAGTATTTACTCATTACTTATATCATGTGTTTAATAAAATGCTGCTAGAAATAAGGCTGCAGCCGCACCACTGTGGCATCTAATCCTGTCTGATCTTGGAAGCCAAGCAGGGTCAGACCTGATTAGTATTTGGATGGGAGACCGCCTGGGAACACCAGGTGCTGTAGGCATGGGAGAAGAACCTGGCAACCCACTCCCAAAAAACAGCCATTCAAAACCCTACAAATAGCAGAGAAGCAGTAACAATACTGTTTCACCTGTTATATGTAGGGTTACTGTGAGTTGGACCAACTCACTGGCACCTAACAACAACAACAACAACAACAGCATTATTCAGAATTAAGAAGTGAACTGTTAGTTGCAATATAGGTGAGTGTCAAATATTATGCTGATCAAAAGCTAGACACATACTATATGGTTCCATTTATACAAATGTTTACAACAGACAAATTGATAATAACAGGAAGCAGATCAGGGAAAATGGAGGAGTATTAACTTCAAAGGCAGGAAGGAGCACTTTCTAAAGTACTAGAAATATTCTAAACCTTGATTGGTGTGATAGTTACATAGATAATTTTGCCAAATCTCACTGAATAAGTGAATTATACAATAAAAATGGCCTGCAGCTGTAGCCCTGTGGCATCCGATCCCGTCAGATCTCAGAAGCTAAGCAGGGTCGGGCCTGGTTAGTACCTGGATGGGAGACCGCCTGGGAACACCAGAAGCTGTAGGCTTGGGAGAAGGACCTGGCAACCCCCTCCCAAAAATCAATCTGCCATTGAAAACTCTATGAGCGGCAGAGAAGCACTGACAATAGTGTTTCCCCTGTTGTACAGAGGGTCGCTATGAGTCGGATACAGACTCAACGGCACCTAAGAACAACAACAATAAAAATGCATACATACTGAGGTAAAGTATATGTCAAGAATTATGCTGAACATGTGGGAAAGCTCTGGACAACTATGATCTAAGACATTAAAAAGTACTGGGCATGGTGGAGCACACTTGTAATTTCAACTTGTAATTCCAGCTACTCAAGTGGCTGATGCAGGAGGATCACAAGTTCAAGGCCAGCCTGGGCTACATAGTGAATTAAGTCTAGGCTGGGCAACTTACCAAGACCTTGTCACAAAAATAAAAACAAAAAAGCCTAGCGATGTAGTTCAGTGGTGGAGAGCTTGTCTGCTGCAAGGTCCAGGATTCAATCTTCAGTACTATTTTTTTAAAAAGGAAAAACAAACAAACCTATCACACACAGGTTGGATAGGTAATGGTAAATAGATATTGAATGGAAAAAGACATCTTAGGGTGGAAAAGGCTGGTTGGCCATGGTAAAGGAGCAAGCGTCAAAGGAAACAAGTATTACTGTTTTTAAGGTAGGATTTGAAACATTAACTGATGAAGATTGTGACTCAACATCAAGAAAACAAAAATCTTTACCACTGGGTCAGTAAGCAACTTCATGACAAATGGTGAAAAGATTGAGGTTGTCCAAGATTTTGCATTGCTTGGTTCTACAATCAACACCCATGGAAGCAGCAGTCAAGAAATCAAGACATATTGCATTGGAAAAAGCTGTTGCAGAAACCTCTTTAAAGTGTTGAAAAGTAAAGATATTACATTGAGGACAAAAGTACCATGTGACTCATGCCATGTTATTTCAGTTGCGTCATATGCTTGTGAAAGCTGGACAGTAAATGAGGGAAACAGGAGAAGAACTGATGCTTTTGAATTATGGTGCTAGAGATGAACATTAAATATACCACAGACTGTCAAAAGAACCAACAGATCTGTCCTAGAAGAAGTGGAACTGACGTGACTCTTGGAAGCAAGGATGGCTAAACTGCATCTTATGTATTTTGGACATGTTGTCAGGAGGGACCAGTCCCTCCTGACATGGTATTTAGGAGAATGGTGTGTCAATGAATAAAAGGAAGACCTTCAACTAGATGGATTGACATAGTGTCTGCAACAATCACCTTAAACACAAAAAAGGTCATGTGCATGGCAGTGTCAGAGTGTTTTGTTCTATTGTACACAGGGTCGCTCTGAGTCAGACTCAACTCAATGGCACCTAACAACAAGTGAAGGGTATGCAAGAATTTTCTGTACTTTTCTGTAATATTTCAAAATTATATTTTGTTTGTTTTGTTTTGTGGTGCTGAGGATCATACCCAGGGCATCACTCGTGCTTGGCAAGTGCTCTACCACTGAGCTATACCTCAAGCCCCCAAATTAGATATTTTAAAAATCAAATTTGATGAGCCATCATATAGTGAAGGATGTATTATCTTTTAATTTTTTCTATAGAAAATTATATTTGCAAAATAATTATTATAGGAAGAAACCATCAAAAGTATATAACCAAAAGTATAAGAAAAAGGTGTCATTAAGGGGGTCAGGCAATAATGACATTTTCTGGTTTTGTTGTATTGGTCCCAATTGTTAGATTTTTGGAATTTGTAATATGCTATTGACTTTTTTCCTGGCAATTGACTTCTTTTCCTTTTTTATTTTTGTGCCAAATATTGTTCATAGATTTATATATATATATTTTTAAAGAGCCTCCCAAATTGAACAGGCTTCAGGCCCCACAGCATCTAGATCATTTCTGATGATGTTTTATTTCATAAGCTGGACAGAAAGGTATCATGTTTAGAACAGTGGTGGGTCAATGAAAAAAAAGAAGTCCCTCAACTAGATGGATTGACACAGTGGCTCCAACAATGGGCTTACACATAAAAAAGATAATGTGCATGGCACAGTGTTGGGGAGTATTTTGTTCTGTTGTACATAGGGTCATTATAAGTCAGACCCAACTTGATGAGACCTAACAACGACAACAACAATCTTTAAGGTTTAGAGGCATATTAAATGAAATGAGACCATCTGAGTGATCCCTCTCTAAAACAGATATATTCATTAAGAGGCAAAAAATAAGAATTTTTTTTTGTTGTTGTTAGGTGCTATCGAGTCGGTATCTGGCTCATAGCGACCATACATATGACAGGGGAAACACTATTTGTGCTTATCTGCTGTTCATAGGGTTTTCAATAGAGGACTGATTTTTGGGAGGGGGTTGCCAGGTCCTTCTCCCAAGCCTACAGCACCTGGTGTTCCCAGGCGGTCTCCCATCCAAGTACAAACCAGGCCCGACCCTGCTTAGCTTTAGAGATCTGATTGGATGGGATGCCACAGGGCTACGGCTGTAGGCCTACGGAAGAATGTTACTTTGATATAACAAGCCATTTGACGGAGTTCTCATTTTACACATTAAAGTCAATATTATTAGTTATCTAATTATTAACAGTACGGTGGACTATCTCAACCATATTTAGCACAGATCTACAATAATTAAAAATTTTTTTTGTGTGTTTTCCAGATCATGTGAAAAGATCAAAAGGAGAAAGAAAGCAGAATAAACTTTCAATGAGAAAGAGACTCAAATCTGGCATCCTGCAAATGTGAAATATCTGAAGAGAAAAGTGGGTAATCCTTAATAGTTTGCTGAGAACTCTGGGGTAAGGGACAGAGGTGATCTGCATAGTGCCCTTGGAAATGTCATAGAACTATGTGAAGAAGATTAAAGGAGTTTTAAGGAAACCCAGGGGGGCTGGGATTTAGCTCAGTTGGTAGAGCGCTGCACTGCAGTCTCTGAGGTCCCGAGTTCAATTCCCAGCACTGCAAAAATGGGAGAAGGACCTGGCAATCCACTCCCAAGGCAATCCCGAAACAAGTCAGCCATTGAAAACCCTATGAGGGTCGCTATGAGTCAGATACCGTCTCCACGGAACACAACAACAACAACAACAAGGAAACTCAGAGGTTATCACAGCCATGGAGTTATCAATAGGAAATATCTGGGGAATAATAAAGAGCAGCCATCTACTTTGGAGAGTTGCCATATTCCAACTAGTGGCAACTTTGGCAATTTTTGGAGAAGTGATAGTGTAGAAAGAATAGTCAATTTGAAAACTGAAGCTGATGTACCTTTTAAGCACTGTGACAAATTAGACTTTCATGTTTATCTACATTGGAATAGTATAATAGCATAACAACTTTACCTTTGGATTTTTGCCCTCTTTGGCCAATAATGCTCGAAGTCTTTCTTGTGAAGGAGGTGCAATGAAGATAATATATGGTTTCAAATCTGAATTCCGGAGGGTCTTCAAAGACTGTAAAAAAATATTTGGATTTTAAAAATAACTTCTATCAGTGAACTATTTCTCAGTAATATAAATGAAATATAATGATGTTTTTAAAACATTGTCTTTCCAAGCATCTTCCTAACATACAATTCACAATATTTTAAGATCGTGTCATGCAGCAGGGCATGGTGGCATATGCTTGTAATCCCAGAGACTCAGGAGGCAGAGGCAGGAGATTGCAAGTTCAAGACCAGAGGCAGTCTGTGTAATTTAGCGAGACCCTGTCTTGAAAAGTAAAAACATGGGCTGGGGGTGAAGCTCAGTGGTACAGTACTTGCCAAGCATACAAGCGCAAGTCCCTAGGTTTAACCCCCAGTACCACAAAAAAAAAAAAAAAAAAAAAAGATTATGTCATGCACTGTAAGTATATATTAGGTAGCTATAAATTCATATACTGGGGAACCAAAAAATATATGCACATTTTAAGACATGTTATCTATGTATTACTTTTTGAAGTTGAATTATGATGGTTAACCACTTTGAGTACTTTTGTAATTGCACAAGTCAAATGTGACTTGTATTCATGTTTTGTTATTAGTATATATTGAGTATTACAAGTTAAATAAAATACGTATACTCTTTTTTATACCCCCTGTATATTATGTTAGCTTGCTCTTTTATGTAATGAAACATAAGTAAAAGATATTGAAGGATTACAACTATGCGATGCTAAAATACTCTGCTAATAATAAGATTGCATATAGACTTTAATAACTATAATAAAAATCCCTTTTGGAGGAATTACAATTAAGGCAATTGTCTTTCTATGTAACAGGCACTACATTTACAAGCAAAATCAGAGAGAAAAATTTCACATACATATGCCAAAGAAAATTCTGGAAATGTACATCCAAGAGAAAGCAAACTATTTGAATTAAGAGATTGTTGTTTTCATATTATCTTTATCATTGCATCACTATGTATCTTCAAACTAAAGCACTCTACCAAATGAGATGACAGGAACACACCCTTTTCTATCTAAAAATATTAATATGCTTAACTACTCTTGAATTCTTTGGTAAAATGTGTTAGCCCAAATAATATAAAGAATTCTTAAAGAATTTAGTAAAAACACATATTTTTCTTAAATCAGACGTTTATAGTTGAAATAGTATACACAGCCAGATATGGTGGCACATGCCTGTAATCCCAGTGACTCAGGATGCAGAGGCAGGAGGATTGAAAGTCTGAGGTTAGAGGCAGTCTGCATAATTTAGCAAGACCTTGTCTTTAGATAAAAAAAAGTTTATAAAAAGTGCTAAGGGTCAGCTCAGTGGTAAAGCATTTGTAAAGTGTGTGTGAGGCCCAGGGTTGAGGTCTCTAGTATCACACCAAAAAAAAAAAAAAAAAAAAAAAGGAATACCTAGTACACACCTAGTACTTTTCTCCACTGAAAAAAGAAAGAAAACCTAAAAACTATTTTAGGAAATCATTTTAGAGTAGATCTTCCTCCATGTTTATCTATTTAATGACTATTTGACTATGTGGCTTGAGTGGACATCAGCAATAGATTCTACCACATTAAGTAAAGTTCTATGCTGAAGCTAAATAGTCTTAGAAAAACTAAACCTTTCCAAACCAAATATAATCTTTTAAACCCCAAATTTCTTAAATTTTTTTCTTTTTAAATAGAAATCTAAGAGGCATTGATTAGTAATTTAAAATTTTTTTAAACTTTTCCTTAGTCTGTCAAATAACTAAAACCAAATGAGGCTTTACTATTTGCATAAAACCCAGCATTCATTGACATTTGTTAGTACTCGCTACAATGAGATTTAAAACTCCAAACATGACCCTTAAATTTTCTAATTTTTCTTAGATTAGAATGGGAAAAGGGAAATTCTTCTATAGTATCTAAAATATTTAAAGTATTGTCAGTACTACAATTACTGTATTTTAAGTATCAGAAAATATATACATGAGGAAAGTGAAAGAAACTTAGCAACCTATTCGAGTTTACACAGTGACTCACTACAAAAATTGTGTGAAAACTATATTAGGGTTTGTCATCTATGGCCCAAAATATAGTGTTCATTAGATTACTTTGTAAAACATACCCTCTAAACTCAACATCCTAAACCAAAATTCTAGTTATACCTGTGTACGAAGACTTAAAAGACATATTTTTCCAGAGTTGATCACTTGTCGTACAGAATCTATGCTGGTTCCATACAAGTTTTTCTCAAATTCACCATGCTCAATGAACTTTCCAGCTGCTATATCGGCCTCAAATGCTTGCCGTGATATAAAGTGGTAATCTCTACCAGCTACTTCATGGTCTCGCCTACTCCTAGTTGTATCTAAGCAAATAAAATCAGGCAAAAATAATGAGCACAGGTCAAAGCAGAGGGGGAAATAATTCATCTCATCAGAAAGAACTGTTATTTTGTAACCCAGATTATGAAATAATGAATTGAGGAAATGTTAAGGGACATGTGTTTAACATTGTTCTTATTTCTAGGTTGAGATATGAACAAAAAGTATATTCATAGTATCTTAACAGTTACTTTTAATTACTTTAATCTATTTTATGCTTGTCTACACCCATACCATCCTGGTGTCTGATCTTAAAAGCTAAGCAGGGTCAGGCCTTGTTAGTATTTGGATGAGAGACTGCCTGGGAATATTGAGTGCTATAGGCTTAGGAGAAGGACCCAGAAGCCCACTCCCAAAATAATCAGCCATCAAAAACCCTATGAATAGCAGAGAAGCACTGACAATAGTGCCTGGCATGGTACAGTGTCGGGTAGTGTTTTGTTCTGCTGTATTTTATGCTTATTTTTAAACTAGTTTAATTTGCATTCAAAACACTACCATTCATTTTTTCCTGAAGTTTATTTCCTAAGACTGTTGTTGTTAGGTGCTGTCAAGTCAGTATCCGACTCATAGCGACCCTCACAGGGTTTTCAATGGCTGACTGTTTCGGGATTGCCTTGGGAGTGGATTGCCAGGCCCTTTTCCCATTTTTGCGGTGCTGGGAATCAAACTTGGGACCTCAGAGACTGCAGCGCAGTGCTCTACCAGCTGAGCTAAATCCCAGCCCTTCCTAAGACTAGGTACTATATAATCTTAAAACAAAAACTTCTGTTTTTAGAAATTAGATCTAAATTTCTACCTTCAGCATCAGTTTAAAGAACAAGGAGCTGATTCCTTATGGAACAGGAATTATAAGAGGCCCAAATTGAAATTCATTTAGAGAATAGTATCATACTGCTAGGAAAACTAAGTTTCTCAAGAACTACTTTTAATTAAAAAGTTGTCAAAATACTTAGGGAAACTAAGTTCCTCTTTCATTGATAACACTTTCAATGAAATGGATGAGAATTTTCCCTACATAGTTAGATTCTGAGGTGGTAAAATGAAAAATAATGGAAAATAAGAATGTGCCCACACTCACGAGGAACTGCAGATGCAAAGCGGTCCTTTTCTTTGTTCATGAGCCTCTGACGCAATTCATTCTGGCCACAGTTCTGTGGACCAATCAAGATGATAGGCCTTTTCCTATTTGCTGGCTGATGATAAAGTGACATTTCCTCATAAGTTAAGATCTCCTCATTGTCATAATCTTTGGGAAAGAAAAAGTTCTTCAGACAGAACTGCATGTCATTAGATATAAATACTCGTAGATCTCTCCAAATTGGAAAGAAACACAATTTATTGTCATTAAAATGCTTAATTTTCTGCATCATGATAGAAATAAATGAGCATTTTCCCACTGTCATTATATCCTTTTTAGGGTACTATGAAAATGAATCAGACAACAACATATGTAATTAATTCATCTAAGAATTTTTACTGCTTATCTTATTTCATACTGTGTTCCAACATCTAACATAATACAATTATATTGATTCTTATGTAAAACGGGATGACAGAGGGTAGGGTGCCAGGGGATAAACTTGTGAAAGTGGAACACTACTTAAAAGGATTCCTTAAAGACCAGACATAAGGATGTGCTATGCATACTTTCTGCATCTATATTTACTTTACTCTGGAATACAAACCAAGAGTCATGACTGGAGATGAAGTATAAATTATGATTGTTGGGGTAACATTCCTCAAGCCCATAATCCAGGTGAAATCAAAGTTGTTAAGTGGTAAGAACAAAGGCAGACAACCAGCAGCCTGTCATGCCCTTACTTATTATTTCACCTGAGTGGGAAGGGGTATTAGTCATGCAGTCAAACTTTCTTAGCTGTAAGTTCCATGAGGGCAGGTGACCGTCTTAGTCTTGCCAGGGCTCAGCCCAGAGTTGGAGTAGCTCAAACCATATTTGTTTAAATTTCAACTCAGCCGTTTATTAGCTGAAAGAATTTAAGCAGATCATTTTATTATCTGAATTTGAACCTATTAATCTGCAACCTCAAGGAATTCACTGTGAGAACTAAAGCATATATAATAGTTATTGCCATGGAATATGGCATGTATTATAAATGGTAGTTCCATTTAAAAGTATTAATAATGACACCATTATGAGCAGTAATTCAAAATGATTTTTTCTATTCTGAGTTCCTTCTAACATGTACTATAGTGGCATTTGATTTCAGATTTATTTATAGGCTTCAGAGTTGCCAAGTTTTTTACAGTGCAGTAGCTCTTAGAACTGGACCAGTTAATTTTAGTCTGTCTCAAACAATGAAAGAGTGATATTAATTACAACTATAGAGGGTAAGATTAAAAACTCAATAAATCTTAGTTACATAAAACATCAATTAGCACTAAAAGATGTTTACTTTAGAAAAAAATTATTCAAGAAAGTATACTGATTTTTGGATTTAGCATGGTATGGGTTACAGGTATTTCAATAATGTACAACACTTAACCTTCATTAGTTTAATTTATGCTGCCCCCAAATATTCCACATTTTTGAGATAATAAACCTATAAATTGTACAAGAAGGAATGCCTCTGATTTATTATTTGTCTTGTTTCTAACATGAACCAAAACAGGGTTAGAAAATTCAAATGTCCATGAAGACCAATCAAGAAGGTAATGAAATCAGACAATCAAGTTAGGTTTACACAAAAATAGGTGTGGCAGGGACTGAACAGTCTCCTGTATTTGGGCAAGTGCCCAAATATAAGAGCAACAATCATCATTCAGGTCCTATAGATGATTGTCACCTGGGAATACAGGCCCACTGTTATCAGAGCTCTTGATTTTAAGAGAAGATACATATTTAAAACTTTTTAGTCTTAGTGATCAGTCAAGATAAAAAACATTCCTGTGTGCCTGTCTTAGCCAGCAAGTAGTGGGCTCTGTGGAATATGCTGTCTCTGTGACCTGAGATATTGTAGGCAAACTACTCATTTTTTAACTTCAAATGTATCTGTTCTGTAAGAATTTGTTAGAAGCAAGTAATTCTGCAAAGAATTTAGTAGAAAAAAATGATAGGAAATCATCAATTTAACACTATATATCACAAGTAGTACTTTACTTTTTATACTGTTTTTTTCCAAGAATTTAAACCACTATTACTTTTACGGATCCAAAAGAAAGTAACTTTTAGTAAATTACTTTGTCAAGCACTTATGTTACAGTAAGGGTCAACACAGTATTCGAAGAAAACTCTCTGAAAATACCAGTTTAATTTCTCTCCAGCATCAGACTTAGACCCCTTTCAGATATAACTGTAACTACACCTGAGAGTACAGCTTACCATCATTTTTATTGGCATTATATAAAACCTTTTTCCTCTTCTTTTTATTCTTCTTTGCACACCATAGTTTTCCTGTTGAGCAATTAAAAATAACTATAAACATGGTATTTGCTTCCTTGAACAAAGCTACATATGTCAAACTGAAAAACTCAAATTGTTTTTAATTTAAACTTGTTGTTAGGTGCCATCAAGTCAGTATCTGACTCATAGCGACCCTCATAGGGTTTTCAATGGCTGACTGTTTCAGGATTGCCTTGGAAGTGGATTGCCAGGTCCTTCTCCCATTTTTGCAGTGCTGGGAATCGAACTCAGGACCTCAGACGCTGCAGCGCAGCACTCTACCAACTGAGCTAAATCCCAACACTTAATTTAAACTTACAAACACTTATTACACTCGTCACAGAATTATTTTCCTATTTACCAGTATTTATAATTTTCCATTACATACTTGTTTAATATTTTAATCTTATTTTTTACCATCCAAAGATAATCAGTTTTGCCTCTTATATCACTCTTTTCCATGAATTCAGCTTTCTTAGTAGTTCTGATATGCAAATTTAACATGGTTCCAGATGAAAACCCAAGAAACCTCTTATTAAGGTCAAATTTTTGTCCAACCTGATTTTTCTGGCTCCTTATCTTCTTCTATGGTTTGCTTCATGGCTTCTCTTTGCTGCTGAAAGCTTTTTCCTGAGAAGCAGGAAAAAAATGGAAGGGTAAAATATTTAAGCACATTTAAAATATTCTCTTAAATATTTTTATCCTTTTAAGGATAAAAGTATTTTTTAATCTAGGGGGAAACACTAGTAGTAATTCTTCATATATATTGTCTTCCAAATCTTTCTGCCACCACATGAATGTAATGTGAGCTATAATATATAAGCTTCCAAATATTTAAAGTATTAAGTTTCAACTCTGCTGAACCAATCCTATTATATGCATCATTGAACTATGTATCACCTATTATAAAAAGACAAATAGTAAGCTATTGCCTGCAGCTGTAGCCCTGTGGCATCTGATCCCGTCAGATCTCAGAAGCTAAGCAGGGTCGGGCCTGGTTAGTACCTGGATGGGAGACCGCCTGGGAACATCAGAAGCTGTAGGCTTGGGAGAAGGACCTGGCAACCCCCTCCCAAAAATCAATCTGCCATTGAAAACCCTATGCACAGCAGAGAAGCACTGACAATAGTGTTTCCCCTGTTGTACAGAGGGTCGCTATGAGTTGGATACCGACTTGATGGCACCTAACAACAACAACAACAGTAAGCTATTAGAAAACTTAATAGTTCAACTTCTAAAAACCTTCCATTGAGCATTTACTATGTAGAGAATACTATGCTGGATTTTGATAAAGGCTCTGGTCACTTAGAATTATCTTAAATCAAACATATCAAATCTAGGCTTTAACTTTCCAAGTAATATGTGGACATAAATCACTTTTTGATTTCCAGATACTATTCAACATATTCCTTCGCATTTATTATTTGTAATTCCTCCTTTTGTTTCTATGTATGCATATGTGTCAATGCATTTGTATTTCTATCTTTAAGTAACAATGACACAAATAAATGGAAAACATGTTCTTCCTCATAGGATTAAGATTTTAATAATGGAGGGTTTCAAGGTGACTGACTTTCATTGTCTTTACTGACCTACACCTTAAAATCAGTTTTTTTCTCCTGTGCTAGGGATTGATCCCAGGGCTTTGCATATGCTAAGTACATGCTCCGCCATTGAGCTACACCCTCAGCCCCTTTTGTTGTTGTTGTTAGGTGCCATGGAGTCGGGTCTGACTCACAGAAACCATATGTACAACAGGTGAAACATTCCCCAACACTGTGCCATGCTTGGCATTATGTCAGTGCTTCTCTGCTATTCATGAGTTTTCAATGGCTGTTTCGGGAGTGGGTTGCCAGGTGTCCTCCTCCCTAGTCTGCAGCACCTGTTATTCTCAGGTGGTCTCCCATCCAAGGACTAATCAGACTGACCCTGCTTAGCTTCTGAAATCAAGTGGGGTTGGATACCAGGGTGCTATGCCTATAGACTCTCAGCCCCTTTAGTGTTCTTTTAATATTACATACTTTCTATTATATTGTCTCTTACCTGGAACAAGCCCAGCTAGAGGCTGATTATCTTCGTCCCCCTCCCTGTAGGCCTGCCACCAATTTGGGTCTTCCTGACTGATCACATGAAGTATATCCCCTTTTTGAAAAGACAGACCTAACTCTCGACATGGAACATAAGGGTCATCTGAGGGGTCATAGTCAAAATGAGCCTTTACGTGGATCTAAAACATAAAAAGGGTAAAAATAAAATAGCAATAATAAAATGGCAACACAATATTTGTCATAAATATAATTTAAATGTTATGATTTTTCAGTAGTGCAAAGAAATGAGTTGAAATAAGGTGTTTAGTTAAGTAACAGTGTTTTGGGGTGGTGTTTGCCCAGGACCCTCTATTGTTTTCTTTGTTGACTACAGACATATACAGGAGTGTCCAAACTATGTTACTGTTAACAGCAAATAAGCTGGGGTGCAAAGGCACCTCAAAGGTTTGAGAAGCAGAAGAAACACAGTACAAACTGTCAGACGTAGGAAAATAGTATGCGATGTCTAAACCACTGCTACCAGAAAGTAGTTGTTGTTGTTAGGTGCCGTGAGTCGATATCTGACTCATAGGGACCCTCATAGGGTTTTCAAAGGCTGATTGTTTCAGGATTGCCTTAGGAGTGGATTGCCAGGTCCTTCTCCCTTTTTGTGGTACTGGGAATTGAACTCAGGACCTCAGAGACTGCAGTGCAGTGCTCTACCAACTGATCTAAATCCCAGCCCAGCTACCAGAAAGAGTAACCCTTAAACTTCACCACATCTTATGTAAGCAGGTGAGTGTCAGTTTCCTTGGGTCTGTTACAGCCTCTTGATCCCACTCTCAGGGAAACTATGCCTTAATCTCTCTCAGTGTTTTTCTGCAGTACTGGGGGAGTTGAACCCAGGATCTCATACATGGCAGGCAAGGGCTCTACCACTGAGCTGCACCCTAGTCCTTTTATTTTATCTTTAAATTTTGAGACAGGGCCTCCCTAAATTGTACAAGCTGCCTCTGGCCTTGAACTTGTGATCTTCCTGCTTCAGCCTCCCACGTCACTGGGACTTACAGACTTGTGCCATAGCAACCAGCTCCTCTCTCACTATTTATTTTTCCTAAAAGTTCAGGAAACATGTATGCCCCAATCTGCTAAAATTATGTAAACCAAGATTATTATCAATTCCTGCTTATAAACTAAATAGGCTTTGGAATATTATTAGTAGTATAAATTATACTTTTTCTACTTTTTTGTGTTTTTGTATATGAGGATAAAAGAATTGTGTCATGCTATTTAGCATGAGATAATTAAGAACTCACAGGAACTTTATAGAAAGAAACATAATTTTTGTTTTCTGTTTGTTTGTGTGTTTTGAGACAGAGTCTTGCTGTGTAGCCCAGGCTGGCCTGGAACTTGCTATGTAGACCAGGCAGAGCTTGAACTCGAGTCAACCTTCCTGCCTTCCTGCCACTTCCTTCCCAAGTGCTGGGATTATAGGAGTGTGCCACCACACCTGGCTAGAAATCTAAATTATTTCCTATGCCATTTCTTCCAATATGACCCTGTAAAATATAACAAAGTATTTTAAGTACTTCTAAGGGATAAAGTAATTAACATCCTCTTTAATTTCTAATTTTTACTGAACCTGGATAAGTAGCATGTGGCATTTCCAAAGTATGTATGACATTTACCTTCATCTAATGAGATCCAATACCTATATGCAATGAGCATTTCTTCCCCATATAGTTTAAATTGTAAGTTTGAGCCCAATTAACCAAGCAACAGATGAAAAACCTAAGAATCTCATACTTCTGAGTCCATTTTTATCCAAATGCTATCTGGCGCAGTTCTTCTTTCCTCACCATAACTGCAGCTGTATATCATAAAAGTAATACTAATCTGCCTCAAAAATCACTTGACAAGGATAGCATCTTTCTGCAAGTGCTCTACTACTGAGCAACATACCCAGACCCTGTTTTTTCTTTTTGAAAAGGGGTCTCTCTTTGGAGTCCAGATTGGTCTAAAACTTGTAATTCTTCTGATTCAGCCTCCCATGTTAACTGTGTTTACAAGATTGTGCCAGCACTCTGGGCAGTAGCATCATTTTTAAGCACATGAAACCCTGAGAATATTGCCTACGCTTAATGATGGGCTACATGAAGTTTATTTTAACTAATTAATTATTTTAGGCAGAATCTCAAAATGTAACCTGGGCTACCCTCAAAGTCGAGACCTTTCTGCTTTAGCCTCCCTAGTACTGGAATTACAGGTATGAGCTACCACACACAATCTTGTATGAAATTCAGTAAAATACTTTCTAACTGATATGTGTGTGTGTGTGTGTGTGTGTGTGTGTGTACACACATATATATATGTGTGTGTGTGTGTGTCTCTCAGTTATATAGAATAACCCAGAATCCTAATGAAAGCAAATGCTGTTTTTAGAAATTTCTTAATTTCAAAAAATATTTAACTACTATAAATAGGAAGTAAGGAAAGCTCTGAATATACAAATAGTGACACTGAGGCTTAAAAAAGTGATCCAATTAAAATGTAAAACAGCTAAGAAGTAGAATTTAAGTATTAGTTGCTTTTGGGAGGTAACTTTACACTGATGTGTTTTTTTTGATTAGGTGCTGGTGAGTTGAATCCAACTCATAGTGACCCCATGTACAAATAAATGAAACACTACCCAATACCGTACCATGCACACAGTCTTTTTATGTTTGAGCCCACTGTTGCAGCCACTTTGTTCTCATTTTGAGTTGTATCACATCAACAAAAGGTGGTCCCAGGGACTTTATTCCCTTTCCATCATTAAGGTCAACTCTACTTTGAGGAGGCAACTCTTCCCCAGTAGTTTCTTGAATGCCTTCCAGCCTAGGGGGCTCATTTTCTGGCACTATATCTGACAGTGCTTCATTGCTATTCATAGGGTTTTCAATGGCTGATTGTTTTGGGAGTAGGCTGCTGGGTCCTTCTCCCTAGTCTGTCTTAGTCTGGAAGCTCAGCTGAAACCTGAGGTGGCCCTGCTGGTATACTGGTGGCATAGCTTTCAGCATCACAGCAACATGCAAGCCCACACACCATGACAAGCTGACAGACACATGGGGTAATGTATTTATACAAGTACAAAAATACATATAATTTTAAGTGTATAGCACAATGAATTTTCATAGACTGAACAGACCTGTGTAATCAGCACCCAAATCAAGAACCAGAATATCAGTAGCACCTGAGAAGCTGCTTCTTTTAGCCACTACTCACCTTGTCCCCACCAAGAGCAAACACGACCCTAATTTATAGAAACAGTCATTCCTCTCTATTTTCCTTCACATAAATGGAATCATATGTAGTTCTGGATCAAATATAGTTAAGATACCTTGCCTAGTTTGACAGTCTGCTGTATATAGAGAGTGTTCTAAGAAGCCTTATTCTTGATTTGAAAACAGAGTTTTGATGAAAATCTACAGTCAAATGAATTTTTAGTAAGTTATATGGGATAGCAGAGAATCAAAATACAGTTAGGACATCAATTTAAAAGATTATAAATATAAATTTATAATCTTCATATGAAAAAACTAACGTGTAGAATGATCTAGAAATATACCTTTAAAAACTTAGTTTCAATCCCTGTCAATTAATAATGCTTCTAGATTCTACTTAAATGGCAACTTTTTTGCAAAGAAAAAACCCCCAAATCCTTGGAAATCTAAAAGTGGAATTTAAACCTCACTTGAAGCTGTGGAGAGATCATTTTTATTAGTCTTTTCAGGGATCTATCAAATCTGACTACTTGCCAGTTTTTGACTAATTTTATCAAATCACTTTCTGAAAGCAATACCTATTGTTGTTAGGTGCCATCAAAGTGGTGTCTGACTCATAGCAACCCTTCTAGGGTTTTCAATGGCTGATTGTTTCAGGATTGCCTAGGAAGTGGACTGCCATGTCCTCCTCTCATTTTTGTGGTGCTGGGAATTGAACCGGGACCTCAGATACTGCAGAGAGCACTCTACCAACTCAGCTAAATCCCAGCCCCAAAGCAATACCTACCATGTTATTTTTCAAAGTGATTTACTAGATTACCTGTCTGGGATATTTATTAAAATGCTGAATTCTCTTTTTTTCTTTTTCGTTTCGTTTCCTTTCCTGCCCTCTCCTCTTCCTTTCTTCCCTTTTCTTTCCTTTGTTTTCCTCTCTTTTTCTTTCTCTGCTTTTTTGTGGTACTTGGAGGTGGAACCCAGGTGTCACACATAGTTTTGCAAGTGCTCTACTATTGGGCTGCACCCCAGCCCATTTTTCGAGACAGACTCTGGCTAAGTTACATAGGCTGCCTCTGGCTTCAAACTCAAGATCCTCCTGTCTCTGCTTCTCAAGTTGCTGGGATTATAGGTGTGTGTCACCATACCTGACCTAAAATGCTGGGGCTTTTTGTTTTTGTTTTTTAATTTTTGAAACAGGATCTTGCTGTATAGCCGTAGGATGTCCTGGAACTCACTAAGTAGACCAAGCAGGCCTAGAACTCACATTGATCCTCTGGCCTCCGCCTCACAACTGCTGGGATTACAGGTGTGCACCACCATGCCCAGCAATGCTCAATTCTTATACTATACCTCAGACTTCCGGACTGCATTTTAATCAGATACTGTGGGTAATTGGTGGGTCAAGAAATCGAGGAGAACTATTACCCTGGGAGAAGATAAGACTAATGAGAAGGGAATATTTAGGTTTATGGTCTTTGCCAGAGGCCAACAAAATCATCCACAGATCCTTTTCCATTTACTCTTGTCTAGGCAGTTCTAGCCCCCAACTACCCTAATTTAAAGGTTTGTAATCTGGGGAACCACTCTTGCAATATGAGAAAAGGAGTGCAAAGGACATGCTTTGCTTATGTGACAAGTTTATCTAGTACCACCTACAATGTGTCCTAAAAGCTCTTACTTTTTCCTAAGCAAGATTTATTTCAGTTTAGAGAAATTAACCATTTGCACAAGCTTAAGTCTGTGTACTGCCTTACCATGTACCATATAACTTCTGTCTCTCCATATATTCCATTCAATTCTTAGCAGTTTTAGAAGTTACCTCCACCAATCTTTCCTGTGCTAGTAGCTTACTATGTTTCCTATACCAAAAACAAAAACAAAACCTCATAGGAAAACTCCAGAATCTAACAATACTGTAATAATTCTAGTACAGATCAAAACAGTGTTTGGTTTCTATACCAAATGTAATCTTCTGCTTTTAGCCACTACTCACCTTGTCCCCACCAAGAGCAAACACGACCCTAATTTATAGAAACAGTCATTCCTCTCTATTTTCCTTCACATAAATGGAATCATATGTAGTTCTGGATCAAATATAGTTATAGTTATAAATGTTATATATAGTTATATATAGTTATATATAGTTATATATAGTTATAAATAAATTTCAAGTTGTGGCATTGTTTGGACACAATTATCTTCCAGCCTAACATTTTCCTTTTATGTTTTTTTAGTGTGAGCTGTTCACATCTGAAGTCTTTTTTTCCTTTCTGTTTTTTTTTTTTTTTTTTTTTTTTTTTTTTTTTTTTTTTTTTTTTTTTTTTTTTTTTTTTTTTTTGCAGTACTGGGGGTTGAACCCAGGGCCTAGTGCTTGCATGCTTTGTAAGTGCTAGACCACTGAGCTGCACCTCCAGGCCATTTTTTTTTTTTAACTTTGTTTGTTTGTTTTTTGAGACAGGGTCTCGCTAAATTACACAGGCTGCTTCTGGTCTTGAACTTGCAATCCTCCTGCCTCCACTTCCAAAGCCACTGGGATTACAGTCATGTGCCACCACCCCTGGCCACATCTGAAGTCTTAATGATGAAATGGTAATAAGGTAAAGGGACAATGATTTACCAGTTTACTTATATCTTTCCTAAAGAATCAAAGCTCTAAATTTTTTTCTTTATAACTTTTATTTCTATATTTCTTATTACAGTAAATTTATCTTTAGTTTTAAATTTTATTTGTAGAAAACAGTGAAAATGAGTCAAGAAACACCTTTGCGGCATCAAGTAATATTTTTCTATTATTTACTGCTAAGTATGGGATTCTCTCTCTCATCTGCCAAGAAAAGATTTTCTTTATAATTTGTTCTTACTCATTTTTTTTTATAGGACAGACATTTATTTGTGGGACATTCAACTGATGTTTACTAGGCAGATAGACATGAATCTTAGAGCAACAGCAAACTTAACAGAGTAAATGTCCTTAACTTGAAAAGAGACATCCAATATACAATGAAGTTCACATTCATTCCCTTTACTCCCTCCCTCTTTGTATATGTGTGGTGGTGATGGGGGGTTATTGGGAGTTGAACCCAGGGCCTTCTACTTGCTAGGCAAGTGCTTTACCAGCTCATGCAATTTTTGATAAAATATTTATAAAAATACTGCTGCATTATAAAATTCCAGATCTCCCAAATGAGAAAAAATTAAGATGAAATTTATATAATACATTCTATTCCTCTAACAGTAAAATAAATGCAGTTGGCTGGAGTGGTCCTTTACTTTTTCATTACAACCCAGTTATCTTTGTAGTACGTGGCACAGAGTAAATAATCACAATAATAGCTAACATTTATTGGACAATCAATAGTCTAAATTTTCTGTGCATATTTTATTACTTATAAGCAGTGTGATCCCATTGCATTTCAATTTACTCCTCTGTAATGTTAGGGTAATAAACTAGATAAAAAAAAATTCCTTTTAGTTAAAAAAAAAAAGTCTAGTATGTCCTCTTCCATGTTTTTTCAATTATAGTATAGAATAATGTAAGGTTTTACAGACTAGTTTGGTAAATCCAACTTTTTTCTCAAGGCTCTGTGAGAGAAGGAAAACGTGTATGCTTTGTAGGACAAATGTGCTAATCACTCAGGAAGTGTATTATAAAGGTGCCAAGACTCTTGTCCTCTGCTACTGAAAGAACAGCCACTGCTTATGATATATGATACCAAAGAAATTTAACTCAGAGTACTTCTGATATAGCTTATTTTTGTTGTATAGGACATTGTAATTCAGCAAGTGATTATACTAGAGCTTCAAATAATGCTTATTTTGTACGTCCATCTTAAATACATGTTTCTAGCATCACAAAAAATAGAACAGAAGGGTACCTTTGCTGCTCTTGTCAGATGCTGACCTGTACAGTAATGGTCCTCAGTAAATTGGTTTTAATTTCTATAGATCACTAATTCCATAGATATTCTGCACATGCCAACCGAAAGTATGATTTCCTATCATTGTTTCCTTTGTGGACAGCTTCAATGAGAGCTTTAATAAAGAAGTTCACTGAAAGCCAGTGAGATTTGGTAAAAACTTTAAAAGAGGTGTTGCAATCGAGAGTTCTTGATATAGAGGAGAGGAAAAGAGAAGCATTGCACATCCCACCTTTTATTTTGAAAAGATCTTTATTAACCAAATGCTGTATTTTAAAAGGGATAAATATGGCATCATTTTTTGCTTCTCTTTGTTTTAAAGCTATTTCATTTTCTAGTTAAGTATCTGCTAAGACTATTCACCATGAATCTGTAATTTTCCACAAATCCTCCAAAAGACATTTCTTTGGTCCTTAGATTAAACCAGGCTTTTATTCTTAATCAGTTACAAAACGTGGGAGTTAAATAAGCACCAAAGGATAAATTATTTCATTCTTACATTGAAGCAATCTGTGCCTAAAGTAATTACTTCAATATTCTGATTTTGCATACCCTGAGAATCAGCAAGTAACAACATACCACTTAGGTTAAAAGTCATTAAAAAATGACTTTTTTTTTAATAAAAAGAGAATTCCAGACTCTGCATGAATAGCAAAATAGAAATGTTGATAAAATATGTCTTAACCTCTGGCATTCATTCTCAGGAGGGATGGGTTATTATAAGCATAGTCCAACCCTCCTCAGTTATGTCTCCTCAGTTTGCAGATCTACTTTTGAGGTTCAGAGCTTATTCACAGGAGAGATATGGAAAGACCCAGTGCACAAATAATCAGGTTGTTTCAATTCAGAGACCAAGTTCATTTCCTCATTTCTTTTTCTACAAAGAATTATAAGCAGAAGGAAAGTAGCAGATGCAACATCACCTTTAATATGTTTCATAAAGAATAACAGGGAAACATGTAATGATAGCTAAAATATAAAGTATATCTATGATTACACACCGAAAAAAATGAATCTGAGCCAGGTGCAGTGGCACGTGCCTGTAATCCCAGCAACTTGGGAGGAGGAGGCAGGAGGATCGCAAGTTCAAGGCCAGAGGCAGCCTGTGAAATTTAACGAGACCGTGTCTCAAGATAAAAAAATAAAAATGGGCTGGGAGTGCAGTTCAGTAGTAGAGTGCTTACAAAGTATGTGCAAGGCCCTGGGTTCAACCTCCCAGTACCACAAAAAAACCCTAGGTTCTTTTTCAAACTGTTAAGACTTTTATAAAATAATAACAGATGCAACAAATGAGGATTCTATGTTAATCTAACACTTTAAAGTATAGCATTTTTTAACAGCTTGAGATATAATTCATATGCCATACAATTTGCCTCTGTATACAATTGGATGGCTTTCTGTACATTCAGTTATGTAACTATCACCACAAACAATTTTAGAACATTTTTATCACCTCCTCAAAAAATCCAGTACTAATTAGCAACCATTCTCATTATCTCCTAACTCCCCACTATGACATCTAAGGAACTATTAATCTACTCTCTGTTTCTATGGATTTACCTATTCTGGATAGTTGATATGGTGTTTGGATTGGCTTTTTTTACTTAGCATACTTTTTCAAGTTTATACATGCTGTAATATATATACATACTTTAGTCCTTTTTATCATCAGATAATATCTTATTGTCTGGACAAACCGTATTTTGTTTTCCATTTACTAGCTAGTGCTGTTTAGGTTGTTTCTACTTTCTGGTTATTATGAATAATGCTTCTATGAATAATCATGAACAAGTTCTTCTGTGAATGTATGTTTTCAATTTATACCTGAGAAGAATTGCTGAGTAAATGTTTAACACAAAACAATGCACTCTAAAATACAAGTTGCATATACTGTGTAAAAGCAACTTTTCTCCTATCCTAAATGTTTAAGCTAAATAAATCCTATTATAACTAGAGGAAAAGACAAAGTTCAATGTTAGAAATCATAAAAAATCTGGAACTGGAGCATTTCTTACTTTTTACTTTAAAACAATTTGGTTTATTAAATTGGAAATGTTGAGATTTTATATTTATTTAAATAAAAACACTGAATTTTCTTTTTACTTGAATGCAAGAAATATTTAGAGTAACATATCTGATAAAGATAAGTAAACAGAGGCCATGAGACAATAAATAATGAACATGTAAAAATCACTTACTACTGTTTCTTTGGTAGGAGGAGGCTTGATCTGTTGACTGGGAATCAGAACAAATGTCAAAGTACCATGCATATCAGACTGTAACAGAAAGATTTGGTTATTTTTAATATCTATATTTCTGAAAATCATTCCATGATCTTATGATCAATATTCCCTAAACTGGACTATTCCAGAACTCCTCCCTAGCCTTCTATGCAAATATTCTCAATTCCCAGATGCCTTATCTTTGTCATCCAGGCGTCTATTTTTTCATTCTATCTTTTTAATTGTATTCAATCTTACTGCTAGATCTACTTTTTTTTTTTTTTTTTTTTTGGCAGTACTAGGGTTGAACCCAGGGCCTTGCGCTTGCATGTTTTGCAAGTGCTGGACTAGTGAGCTGCAACCCCAGCCCCCCCCCCCCTTTTTTTTTTTTTTTACTTTTTGAGACAGGGTCTCACTAAGTTATGCAGACCTGTGGTCTTGAACTTGGGATCCTCCTGTCTCCGCCTCCCAAGCCGCTGGGATTACAGGTGTGCGCCACTGCGCCTGGCCTACATCTACTATTATTGTCCAGCACACCACTAATTGCTTCAGTGAGATACCTCCAACCTAAACAGGGAGCAGTGCTCAACCTAAAGATAACAGACCATAAAATTGGCTTAAAATCATGATTAATGACACTTTCCTCTAAGCAATGAACTAAGGTTGAAAGGAAATAAGGGTCTGAGGATGTTTTCTAGATTTTACTACAGATATTAGCAGGTAACGGAAACTCTACAATACCAACTGATGCTAAATAATTAGTATAAATCTTGGTTTGTGGATGTGAACAAAATGATAATAATTGCCCTCAAAAGGTAACTATAAATGACCTCCTGATTATACTAGCTGTGTCCAACACAATTTTGTTTGATAACAGAAATATGCTATATCTACATCTTAATATGGTAGCCATTAGCTACATATTGAATCATTCTTTAGCACTTAGATTATAGCTAGTAGATTGTAAGTAGTTAATTTTAGATTGTAGCACTTAGATTGTAGTAGTTAATGAGGAACTTAATTTTAAAATTTAATTAATAAACTATTGCATTACTGGGGTGTTGAAATCAGGGTTGCATCCCTAGCCCAGTTTTTACTTTATATTTTGAGATAGGGTCTCACTAAGTTACACAGGCTGCCTTTGGCCTCAGACTTGCAATCCTCCTGCCTCTGCTTCCCAAGTCACTAAAATTACAGGTGTGCACTACCATGCCTAGCCCAATTTATTTAATTTAAATAGAAACAGCTACATGTAGCTGTTGTTAGGTGTCATTGTTAGATGCTGTCGGGTTGGGTCTGATTCATAGTGGCCCTAGGTAGGATTTTTTTCTTCATTTTTTTTCCCTTTATTGGTAAATGATGGTGAGGTACAGGGTAATACAATATTGGCTTTTTCCATTATGCAACTATTACATCACTTTTGGTTATACTTTCATCAACTTGCAAGGTTTATGGAAACTTTTGACTAATATGTAGTAAAACTCATATGCATATTTGCATTATATTCCCCTATCTTTCCAATGTACTCATGAAGTTGTGTTATTTACATTGAGATTATCCCCTCCCCCTTATCCCTCTACATTGATTCTCCTCCCCATCCCACATTCTGCAATCTTCACTTCCCTTTGCTAAATTCCTCCCTCTTCCTTTCTACTTCCTTTATTGTCCCTTCTTAAGTTTGTTGTTGTTGTTAGATGCTGTCGAGTTGGTATCTGACTCATAGTGACCCTCATAGGGTTTTCAATGGATGACTGTCTTGAGATTGCCTTGGGAGTGGATTGCCAGGTCCTTCTCCCATTTTTGCGGTGCTGGGAATTGAACTTGGGACCTCAGAGACTGCAGCACAGTGCTCTACCAACTGAGCTGGCACTGTCAGTGCTTCTCTGCTATTCACAGGGTTTTCAATGGCTGATTGTATTTTTTGGGAGTTGGATGCCACGTCTTTCCCAGGCAGTTTCCTGCCCAACTACTAACCAGGCCTGATTCTGCTTAGCTTCCGAGATCTGACGGGATTGGATGCCAGTGGGGTATGGCTGCAGGTGGTATCACATAGTAGTAGGCACATAATACATATTTACTGAATGAATTAATGAGTTATATTATTACTGATTTCAGAGGCAAATAAAATACATTTAAGAAGCCAAGTGTGTTGGCACACAGCTGTAACCTTGCACTTAGGAGGCTGAGGAAAGAAAATTGTGGGTTCAAGGCCAGTCTGGGCTACATAGCAAGATTTTGCCTGGAAAAAAAAATCATTGGTATGTACCCCAAAATAAAATTCTACTAACAAACATTGCAGGAAAATTATATCCTATGAAAACTGGGTTAGAAACGGTCTCATTCTCTAACAGTTTTTTTTTAATGTTTTCAAAATATTTTATTCTAAGTCTAAACAAAATTATTAAACATTTTTCTAAGTTATTAAAGAAAACAGTTTTTAAAAATATTTTAATTATTCTTCTACCTGTGTCAACTTACCAACAAGTCAAAAACTTCATTGACATCTTTACCCCGAATTTCAATGCCATTAATCTCTAGAACTTCATCTCCTTCATGTAAGAGACCACTCTTCTCTGCAGCACCTCCTTTTACTATCCGGCTAATAATGACAGAATCCATTTCATTACGAACTGTAGCACCCTAAAAAAGTGCAATTTTTTGGTTAAGCATTTCTTTATTTTCAAATTCAAAATTTTTTCTATTTAACAATACTAGCCTTCAACTATCTTGAGAAAAACTTCATCGCACTAGTGGAATACTAATTGTAATTAGATTTGAAAGCTGACCATTTTCTCCACATTTTCTGCTACAAAAACACTCTATTCATACAGGCACAGTAGCCTCTAATCCCAATGACTTAGGTGGAGGAGGCAGAAGGGTCATGTGTTAGAGGCCAGAGGCAGCCTGTGTAAGTTAGCATAACTTAGTGAGACACTACCTCAAAATAAAAAATAAAAAACAGGCTGCGGGTGCAGACCAAGGGTAGAGCACGTGAGAAGTATGTGTGAGGCCCTAGATTCAACCCCTAACTACCACAAAAACAAAACAACAAAACTACTGTATTCATCAGAATCCTGAAATCAAGTAGACTTTTGATGCACCTAACAGCAGAAAAATGTATAATATGTGAAGAACTATAATCATATTTGTATTTTATATGCTAGAAGAATGCCAATAAATTAACCTCCAAAGAGAAAAACTACCAAGAATGTAATAGTGCCTTCAACTATCTGCCATACATGAGATCTTTGTGTAGAAACAATCTCAGATCCGATATGGGGACACTTACCAAAGGAATATCACGAGCCTTTTCTATACGAACTATTTTTACAGTTTCTCCTCCATACTGGCCAATGCTTTCATAAACTCTCTCATCTGTAATGGGATCTAGTTGCATTTCCTGTTCAGCAACCTTATCATGAGCCAGTAAAAGTGCCTGTTTCAAAGAAATCCACAGCATTTTAAACAACAGCATGATCTACTTGTGTAGAGAGAGTTTTAACTTCACCAAGTACATAAGTATTCTGATTATTAAATCTTTAAAAGGGCTAAAATTTGCAGTATTTCCAGATATGTTTCCAAACTTTCTAATGCAAGTACAGATGCAATCCTATATCTTTAGGAACTACTGATAACTAAAGATGTATTAAGTGTATCAGGACTGAATCTGAAATGAATTATGATGTCCAAAATGCTTATTAAGGCTGGGTGCAGTGGTTCACACCTCTAGTCCCAGCGACTTGGCAGGCTGACATAGGAGGATCTCAAGTTCCAGAGGCAGCCTGCATAACTTAGCGAGATCCTGTCTCATTGGAAAAAAAAAAAAAAAAAAAAAAAAGGCTGGGGGTGCAGTCCAATAATAGAACACTTACAAAGTTTGTGTGAGGCCCTGGGTTCAATCCCCCAAGTACTGAAAAAAAGTGAGTAAACAAAAAATGCTTATTAAACTTCATAAAAATGAAATAATTTTGAAGGCCTCAACATCTTAGAAAATTAAATTTATAGAAAATAAATAACCAAAAAGAAGGAACTTTTGTCCTGTTTCAAAGAAAAGGAAATTATTTAAAAAATAATTTGGTGAATTTTATATATGAAAATTTATAATCTAACAATAATAATTATTTTGTGCAGGGAATTTTAAGCATTAAGATGAGCTAGATAGTGTCTGAAGTCTCTTCCAACCCTAAAATGCTTTGATTAAAAAAAAATGGCTAGGATGTAATTCAGTAGTAAAGTACTTGCCTAGCATGCATAAGGCCCTGAGTTCAATCCCTAGCACTAGCACTGCAAATAAAATAAAAATACATAAATAAATAAGAAGGCACAGTGGTATATGCCTGTAATCCCAGTGACTAAAAAGGCTGAGGCAGCAGGATCTTGAGTTTGAGACCATTTGAGACCAGAGGCAGCCTGCACAACTTAGGGAGACCTTGTCTCAAAATAAGAAAAATAAAAAGGCTGGGAGTATAGGTCAGTGGTGGAATACTTGCCTAACAGGAGTAAGGAACTGAGTTCAAACACCAGTACTGAAAATAAAATGAAATAAAATAAAAAAACCAAATAAAAAAAAATGAATAGTATATAAGCTCTAGAAAAAAGCTGGTCCTAATAGTAGTGCATGCCTATAATCCCAATGACTTGGGAGGGTAAACAGGAAGATTTCAAGTTCAAGGACCGAGGTGGCCAGAACAACTTAGCAAGACTCTGTCTCCAAATATAAAATATTTAAAAAGTGGGGAAACTGGGGCTGTGGCTCAGGGGTGAGGCACTTGCTTAGCATACATGAGGCCCTGGGTTCAAACCCTTGTTGTTGTTGTTGTTAGGTGCCGTCGAGTCGTCCGACTCATAGCAGCCCTTATAGCGTTTTCAATGGCTGAGTGCTTCGGGATTGTCTTGGGAGTGGATTGCCAGGCCCTGCTCCCATTTTTGCGGTGCTGGGAATTGAACTCGCATCCTCAGAGACTGCAGCACAGCACTCTACCCACTGAGCTAAATCCCAGCCCCAGGGGTTCAAACCCTAGTATTGACTAAATAAACAAATGCTGGAAAAGCCATATATAATACTCTGTTCATTTTCTACCTGAATATGTGGAGCATTCAGCAAAGCAGTTAATTCTTGTCCTTCCTTCTGATGAACCGGCCTCAAAACACTTTGTACCTAAGAAATAAAAACAAAGATTATTCTTTCTAGGTTAAAGGAAATACCTCAGCAGCACCTACGCAGAGCAGTATTTTTTTAAAAGTACTCATCAAAATGGCAAAACAAAACAAAACAAAACAAAAAACTAGTAAGAAAGAAAACCACTAAAGAAAATTATGAGGAAAAAACCCTAGAATGTACTTTTTTTCATGGTTAAAAACTAGCATTCCTTATTTACAGAAAACACTGATCCTGATTTTGGTATTATGACTATGAAAGTTTCTCCCAAAATAACATAAAATATACTCCTCTGAAATCATAGGCCAAAAGAAATAATCTCTGCCTTTAAATTGTTTCTCTCAGGTGTCTGGTCACAGCAAAGAAAGTCTAACACACACACACACACACACACACACGCATGCACGCACGCACGCATACATATACACACAAAATAATAGTAATGATTGTATAAGGGAAGCAAACTGTTCTAACAGTTACCTAGCTATTTTATAGGGTTTTTTTCCTGTTGTTTTTGTTTTTCCAGTATCCAGGTTCACTCTGGGGCCTCATACACACTAAGAAAGTACTGTACCACTGAGCTGTACTCCCAGTACGTTTACTTTAATTTTTTATTTTGAGATAGTCTCACTAAATTGCATAGGTGGCCTCTGGCCTTGAACTTGTGATCCTCTCTACTCAGCCTCCTGAATTGCTGGGATTACAGACATGTGCCATGGTGCTTGGCTTTATGTTATAATTTTTTAATCCCATGTTTACATAATTACATTTAAAATCTGACATATCTCTTCGTTCCCCCCTCCCCCTCATTGTCTCTCTTTCTCAATGCTCATGCTTGAATCTGAGCACTATTTTTCCTAACAAACCTCACGCTAAACAAACTGCAGCTTTGCTTCAAAAAACAAAAACCAAAAACAAAAAACAAAAAAACCCCAACATGACAACTTAAAGAATTATACACTAACAAGATAAATTTATATGGACCACCATAAGATTCTGAATTGCACTAAAATTTTTTTCTGAAGTTGAACAATCTTTGCATTTCCAGGATAAACTCCTATGATTGTGATGAATTTTTTTGCCCTTGTTTCCTATCTGTAGGATTGCACCTACTATTTAAGGCTATTCAAACACAGGAAGTGATGGCCTCCATGGTGGATGCCTATAATCTCAGCAACTCAGGAGGCTGAGGGAGGAGGATCGCGAGTTTGCAGGCTGAGACAGCCTGCTTAACTTAGCAAGATCCTGTCTCAAGATAAAAAATTTAAAAGGGGGCTAAAGGAGCAGTCCAGTGGTATAGCACTTGCAAGTGTGAGGCTCTGGGCTCAACCCCCAAGTACAGGGAAACAAACAAACAAAAAACATTGATTAGATAACCTCAATCTAGGTCTGCATTCATGCTCCTCTTTCCTATCATTATTGTTTTTAAAATTCATTTAACTTGTCAAAGATTTTGTCTGTTTTCTTGTTCTTTTCAAAGAACTAACTTCTAATATTATAAAATCTATTGTTCCTTCCATTTAAATAACTTAATCCCTCCTTTTAACTTTCTTTCCCTTTCCAGTTTCTAATTACTTGAACTTTAAGTTCAGTTCATTTATTTGTAATCATTTTTCATCTACCATGACTATTTAAAAGTACAAATTTTCCTCTACATACTGCTTTTCTCTAAAGGTTGCACCATGTGCTCTTACTATCAATACCTGACATTCTTCCCTTTTCTATCCCCAAACCCAATTACCCACCAAAAATAGTACTGACTAACAAAACCAAAATCATCATTAATGAAATCATGCAGAAGTAAATCCACGTATACAATTATTAAATAAGAATAACATGATTAAAATAGGACATCAGTAATTCTACATCTTTTATGGCTATTTTATCAGTAATTCCCCAGACTTAGATGATAATTTTGGGGTTAATTTTACCGTAAGTGCATCAAAGCAATGATAGTATGGAAATCAGTCTGTCACCTGGTTTTGGTATGTTGTCGTTAGACGCTGTAGAGTCGAGTCTGACTCATAGCGAACTTATGTACAACAGAACAAAACATTCCCCCTGACACCGTGCCATGCCTGGCACTATGTCAGTGCTTCTCTGCTATTCATGGGGTATGAAATGGTTGATTGTTTTGGGAATGGGTTGCCAGGTCTTTCTCTGGATTTTTACAGTGCTGGGGATTGAACCCAGGGCCTCAAGAGTGAGTAGAGCAACACTCTACCAAATGAGCTAAACCGCAGCCCAGGTTTGTTATACAGAAAAATGTTTGTTTATAACAATACTTTATAACTATCTTGATTTGGTATTAATAAATTATTAAGACATTTTTCTCTGTCATTAAATATTTTTAGTTCTTAAAAAGAAATAAGAACATTCTAGTTCTCATTTGCTGTCACTTATAGGATCAAATCTAAGCTCCTTAGCATCAAATATAAGACCCTTCATCACCTGATTCTTGCCTCCCTTCCAACCATGGCATTAATACCTTTCTGGTCCAGTCTTGAGCTACTGTTCCCTACATATGCATAGAGTTTCTTCACAACAACTGTGATTATGCTAGCTGTCCCAACTACCTTAATGGCCTTATTCTATTCACCTAGAATACACGTACTCGTAAGACTGAACACATTTAACTTGAAATTGTAGATAGGGCAGGGTGTGGTGGTAGATTCTTGTAATTCCAGCACTCTGCAGGCTGAGGCAGGAGGTTCCAAAATTTGAGGGCAGCATGGGCGACACAGTGAATTCCAGGACAGCCTGGGCTACATTGAGAGACCTTGTCTCAAATTAATTAATTACTTAATACATACATACATGAATGTAGTTAGGACTGTATTCTCACTAGATTGGGCTCACTGAAGATGAACAGTATATTATTCAGTTTTGTTTCTGTCTATTGGGCAGAGTGTTTCACAAATAGCACTTAAATGTTTGATGAATTCAGTGAAAGGCAGAGGGAAGGGGGTTGTTCTGAATGTCTCCTTTATCTTTATACTCCACGTAGGGACAATATGTCCTATCCATTTTTTATTTAAATATTTCTATATTCCATGACCAAATGCTACTTGAAATCTTACATTTGGACAACAGGATTCATTAACTTCATACCTCCATTCTTGACCTCATACACCATTCACAATGTTATTAGAATAATAATTTAATTTAAATCAGAAGCTTGTTTACATCAAATTCCAGTTTAAAATTCTTCAGTAGGTCTGCAATCACATATAAATTTATTGCTTTAAACTTTTCTTTAGAGTGACTCTTTCCTATTAAAGAAACACATAAAAATCTAAATAAAAATTTTACCTATTTATCTACCACTCAATGATAGCCTTGTTAGTAATTTACATTATCTCACATCCCACTGAATGGGATGTGTATGTGCCTATATACAACTCATACCTATATTTTAGTAGGCAACATGTTGAATATTAAGCGAATCAAGGGTGTTTTATTGTTCTTCAAGGCAATTCAATTAATTCAAATTGGGATAAATTTGTATTTTCCCTGTTTCTCTACAACTTTATATTTTACTGCTTTTCCCTGTTTCATTACAGTTGCTACTACCTCCAGACAAATGCTGAATACCAGTGGTGATAGTCTGGAGATTGTTTATCTCATGACAGGTTTAAATGGCAATGTGTTTTCTGATTTACCATTTGGTAAGATGCTATTATTGGTTATTATTTTCTGTTAACAAAATAGGCCTGACTTTTGTAAGAATTTTCATCACCAAGGAAAAAGTACTGAATTATTTTCTGCATTGAACTTTCTCCTTTCATCTATTCATGTTTTTTTGTTTGTTTGTTAGTTGCTGTTGAGTCATGTCCGACTCATAGTGACCCTCATGGGGTTTTTCAATGGCTGTTTTGGGATTGCCTCAGGAGTGGATTGCCAAGTCCTTCTCCCATTTTTGCAGTGCTGGGAATCGAACCCGGGACCTCAGAGACTGCAGAGCAGTGCTCTACCAACTGAGCTAAATCCCAGCCTAAGCATATATGTACTATACACACACACACACACACACACACACACACACACACA